>JACATO010001074.1:65000-250000 GCA_018389105.1 Nautilus pompilius
CAAGTTTTCCCTTTGTTTCCATGCTTATTTCTAATACTGTATATCAGGGTTATTCATGAGGTGTTTGATTCAAATGATAAAAACATTAAAAAGGAAAAGGTTCAAGAAAGCTGTCTGCGGTAGACAACGCAAAATAAGATATGGTGAAGTTTAGCCATTATTCCTCACCAATGCATAGATGTCAACCATAGAAAATTTAATCAATTTGATTATTCGCATTGGTACTGCGAATGTAGTGTGTTGACAAAAGAGACCAACCAAGCTTCCATACTTTATTATATGGTGACTGTAGACCTTGCCAATGCATTCCCTTTCCTCTGGAACGCATTTTCCACAGGTACGTGAACCGTGCAAAATGATCAGATGTTGACCTCGCTGCTTCGTATCCTGCCTGTGCTGATGTACGAATTTTTCTGAAGTTGTAGCCACCACGTCAAGCGTCGCTGTACAACTATTTCCATTAGTTTAGTCAAGAGCTTGTGAGAGAAACTGGTCTAAGCTATCCCCTTTGTTTTTTTTTAAGGCTTTCTTTTCAAGAAAATTAGAATAATAATGGATTTCACGTCATACGTTAGTGATAAACTGAAGTAGCCGTTTCCTCTCTAGATTCAGAAAGTTACATTTGAGGCAGCGAGTGTTATCTCCAGTTCTACAAGTGTGGAAGGTTTTGAGATTAATCAGTTCCTGCTATAACATCTTTGGTCGTCTTTCTCCACTGATTCCTAAAGGTAGCGTCAGGACGGTGGTTGACTTCCACCTGGTTTGGTTTGAAAAGATGTTTGATTAGTGCTTCTTTTTCCTCCAAACTCCAGCATCATCGATAACCTCAGATGGGTACAACTGAAATAAATCCATTTCGTTTTCAAATTGTGTGGCGGTTTGTCCAGACTCGTTTTCCTGCATTTTTTCTTAACTGAGCACTTAGGTTGTTCGTTGTTCACCTTTCGTCCTCTTCTCTTCCTCATTCCTTTCTCCTATAAAGGTTTTCCTGACTCGTCTCCTTTGTGAGGTTATCCCATCCGGCTGCTCAGCCCAGAACGATTGATGCTGCTTTCGTGCGCCCTGTTGTATGGAAGCTGCGACGTCTTCTTTGATAAGTACGACGACTCAATGGAACTCTGTTCAACAGGATCAACGGCGATATCAACAACTGTTTCGATGTATTCTAGCCTCTGGCGGTATCTCTCCGAGTTCGCGTTCCTATACAGTCAAACCTCCATTAGTGAACACCTCCGAATAGTGAATACCTCCAGTTAGTGAACGTTTTTTCCTGGTCCCAAATTTCGCCTATCTTTTAACATTGCAAATTTTAGGCTTTTTTCTGATTAGTGAACCACTCTCTACTGTGAACAGTGAACATTTTTCTTGGTCCCAAATATCAAATTTTAATACAAATGACATTCTATTTAGTGAACATACATTTTGTTCACTCAGCCATATCAGCCATACTCAGTCATCAGGCAACAAACAATGAATAATATACAATGAACATTTTTATTTTACACTTTTTCATGTGTATAAAGATTGTGTACATATTTTTTTCTGATAAAAATTTTATTTCATGTCCTTAACAATAAATCTGTGATTAATTTCATACATATTTTGATGTTTTATCATTTTTCAACATAATTTCTGATTAGTGAACACCTCCAATTAGTGAACATTTTTGGTCGGTCCCAAAGATGTTCAGTAATGGGAGGTTTGACTGTACTTTCTTCTCGTGAAAAGTGGCCTTTAATCTTTCTTTCGACCAAATCTAATTTTGGTAACAATCGCTAAGCAATCGCCTATCAGACATTTATCCTCTTACCAGATTTTGTACTGCATCGGTGTTTCTGCGCAGTAAAACACTCGAGCACTTGCAGGTCCGGGTCTTTTATATACTAGTATGTGTTCCATCATTTAAAATCACAAAATCATTCTCTCATGCAAAAGTTCAAAATTCCTTCTGCATTTATATCCTCCTTTCATTTAAATCGCTTATTACAAATGTTGTTGTTTTCTCTCCGTAATGTACTGTCGAATAAGATATCGGCCTGGAATAACTACGAGATTTGTGATATGTTTACTAAATTCAGGGTATCTCTACTAAAATACAGGGTGTTCCAAAAGTCTTGGGCACATTTGAAGTCCCCATACCTATTTAACTATGAATGGTAGTAAGATAAAAGTTGTGTCATTTTAAAGCTAATTACATTAATTTTTTTGTAAGGCTATTGATTTTTTTTATTTCTTTTCAGATATTAAGATTTTTTTAGATTAAGATTTTTTTTAGATATCTTTTCAGATTTTTTAGTTAATGGATAAATTGAGTGAGAAAGAGTCTGGTGACTTCATTTTCCAACAGGATGGAGCGCCACCACACTGGAGCCTCAGGGTTAGACAGTTTCTGAACATAAAACTGCCAGACAGATGGATTGGAAGGTCTGGGCAGAATGATCACGATCTCATGTCCTGGCCACCCAGATCTCCAGATCTCACACCATGCGATTTCTTTTTGTGGGGATTTGTGAAAGGATTGGTATATGTGCCCCCTATTCCCAGAGACGTGGATGAGCTGAAGGCACGAATAACAGAAGCTGTTTCAACCATTGACAATGCAATGCTGGGACGCGTTTGGCAAGAATTGGACTATAGGCTTGATGTGTGTCGTGTGACCAATGGTGCTCACATTGAACATCTTTGAACATTCCATGTAAAAATTGAGATTACAAGCTTTCTGAATTTACCAGATGCGTTTTTATATCCTTAATAGTTTCCGAGATATTCATTGTCAAAATGTGCCCAAGACTTTTGGAACACCCTGTATAATGTAGTAACTCGACTCTCTGTAACATCAGAGTCCATCTTGAACATACTCACGCTGTTATAATACCGTCGCCGCCATCTTCAGAAGGTATATCTTTTATTGCCAGTAGTCTAAATTCTGGGATATTGAACTCCACTGAATCTTTAAGTTTAGTCTCTTGAAATATTAATACTTCTACTTCACTTAGGCGGGTGAGATACCATTCGGTCAGTTCCATCAGCTAAAAGTTAGTTGGTTAGTAGCATATTTATCACTGCAAACCAGACTCCACAGATTGGAGTGTGTACCTTGTCCGAGCCGATATGGAGTTTGTATCGTCATAGTGGTTGCTGCAGACATTTGGCTTGATTGGTCAGACCAGTTATCAAGATGCAGGTGTTACCTCACTCCTGGAGATCGTGTGCTATATCAGAAGAGAGAGCACTCGGACCTCCTCCCCTGCACCCCAATATAACGAGTAGAATATGCAATCAAAGAAAATTGAACTAATTCATGTCACTGAAAAAAAATCCTTTTCACTCCATCTTCAATGACTAAGAAACAACATATTTACGAGGTATTTACATGATAGCTAGTACTTTCATATTTAATCTTATGTAAATACCGTAGAGATGGTGGTCTTTGTCTTTTTGTCAGTTACTGGAGATCAAGTAAAGATGGATTTTGGTTTATTCTTCTCAAAAGTTAATCCGGTGTCGAGTCAAATTTTTGTTCCTGTTAACTTCCACCACTGAGAGCTTACGCAAATTCATAAAGATTATTAAAATTTTCTTAAGGTCAGCATGAATATTCTGTTAGCACATACTTAGGATAGCCATAGAGGAACCAAATAGTATGTGTGATGTATTATTATCGAAATGACGAATAGGGGCGGCTCAGAGATACTGGATAAATGTATAGATTCACGTGTGTTAAGGATAAGGATTCGAGTAGAGGACGTTTAAAAATCTGTAAATAATACGGGCTATCGGATTTTACATATAATTCTCACCAGCCGGTTAATTACAATTCTACAACTAGAAATATCTCCCCTTGTCTCGTCTCATCCCGTAAACTCCTACCAAAACCTTATGCTGCCTTATCCGAGTGTTTCGATGGCGGCCATCGGAACCACTGATGCATGCGCACGTGTTTCCGCGGTCACTGGAGCACGAACTCCGAGCCGTTGCCAAGTAGCCTTGTCTATCGGTCCTGGTGGCGCCGCCTGTAGCTTCGTGACAAAAACGCGAGGCTGCGCGGTAGAAGGCAGGGACCGCCCAGTAAATGGTGGTGGGGAGAAGCCTCCACGAAACTCGGCACGGTCCCTGCCTGCTTGTTCTTTCCGTGGTATGGCTATCAGAGAAACGTTCGTTCGTTAGTTTCACTCTCAAAAACGTCTAGAGCCGATCTTAGCGACGAGTGCTCGTGACGCGGAAAACCGGAACGAAAACGAAACGAAGAGCATATCTACGTTGAGCTGTCGGGACACTTGATGGCGCCATAAAACCCTTGTTTAACTCTTGCGAAACGGTCTTGACACGTGACAGCGAATACATCATTTCTGCGATATCGTGGATTCGCCATTATGTGTTAATTTATCTTTGTTCACAGCTTAGAAATCAAGTTACCATTGTAATCTTATAATTTATAGACAAAGGAGAATTGGATAAAGTGAGAAGTATTTCTCTGAGGAGTTAAGCATCTGAAACAACACCGGCACAGAATGCAATTATTTTCTTATGTCAACATCTTATATGCAACTTATTAATGACGGAGCTTATAAAATTTACAGTTAGTGATATTTGAGATATTATTTTAAGTCGTCTTATACTTAAGATTCGTTTGGGGCTCTTGTTACCTGTTCGTTTTGTCCCTAACATTGACGACGCCTGCTTGACAGCAAACAGGAAGTCGGCTGCTTTCAAGAACATAATTTCAAAACTAATCTTCTCTCTCAGGATGAAAAGAATAAATAGATATGCCTAAAAATTAGTTATTGATAATTTTGCTGCTGTACCATGATTCTCTGGAGAAGAAAATATCAGGATGAATTTCTCGTACTAGGGAATGAAATACCATGAGGGCGCTGGTGTTTCAGCCGGGTGTCATCCCTTTGAACGTCTTTAGTACCTTTGCAGGTAGGTATGTGTTCTCAGGGCTGTCGGCCGGACGTAACGACTCTTTGAAAAATCAACTTATCTTCAGTAATTTATTCATCCAGCTTCAGAGAAAATTACTTCGGTTTTTCCTGGAGATAGACAGAAATAGAATGCTCGAGTTCGAATCTAGGTCGGGACTATTTTACTGTCCCTACCAGCTGGTTGGGTGGGTTCATCCCGGATTCTACGATTTCCCCCTCTCTCATCCAAAAAAATGTAGAATTTTGGTCGGGGTTTCCGTTTACTTGGAGAGTTCGGGTGGGTAGTAGGTTGTCTGCTCATCTAAAATGTTCCTTGACACCAGAATACACTACCTAGAAGGGGAAGCTTCCGTGTGGGCAGCGCAATAAAAACAAATTCACGCACCCAGGTGTTCGCGTTTACTGTGTAAGCGGCCATCTTCGATTATGAGGAGCGGCCATTATTATTATTATTATTATTATTATTATTATTATTATTATTATTATTATTATTATTATTATTATTATACCACCTGTTTGTGCGAAACATTGTTTAATTCCACAGTTGACGGTTCTATCAACCGTGACGTAAGTATGGTGTACCACAAGATCGTAGCAGCGCTGTGAAAGTCTTTATTACACATTCGAAATTGTGATGATGATAATGTTTTTTTTTTCTCTGAATTTCAAGAAGTTATTTATAACCGCTTTTTAAAAAAATATTTTACCTACGAAATTATGCACTGTCCTACTAAACTGCAGTAAAACACAGAAATGGAATGAGTTTAAAGTATGCGAGACTGTGGGTTTGCTCTGGACAACACTAAGAATCGCAGGTATTTCTTACAATAGGAGCCGCCAAACAACAGCTTAGTACATGGCTGGAGGAGGCTGGGAGGTATCGAGGCGTATCCAAGGTCCCCCCATAGAAAATAAATATTTATTCTTGTAATATTCTTATGGTAACTCTGTGAATCTGAGATGTAATGAACGTTTTCCAGCCGATAAGCAAAAACGCGCAATACATGTTTGCAGATAATTTGGCAAATTAATTTAATCTATACGAAAGTAAATTAAACGCTATTGATTTTGTATTTGTTATTTAAATCAAATGGCAACTGCGAATAAAAAAACACCTGTCAGTCCAGATGAGCGACATTCAACAGAAGAGAAGATCACAAGGTGTGCTTGTAAGAATTTCTTAGCTGTGGCTCTTTTGCAACTAGGTGGTACTAAATTATTTATTCGATGATCTTATTCGTAGGTAAATTATTCTTAATAATGTAAGTCCAGTCCTTCGTGTCTTGTCTCATTCCAGGTTTTAAAGAAACCGCCTTTCTATACGCTATTTCGTCAGCGGGAATCGTGCACGCTTTTGCGCGAGCCTGCAGTCGAGGAATTTCGGACAGGTGTACTTGTGACGAGTTTAAAAATTTAAAAAACAAGGAAGCATGGAAGTGGGGAGGCTGCGGCGATAACATCCGCTTTGGGATGAAATTTACCCGAAAATTTCTTAGAAGGGCGAAGAAGTCGGGAAAGGACATCCGAGCCAAGGGGGATCAGCACAACTCGGACGTTGGAAGAAGGGTAAGTGGGTTAATTCCTATTTGACTAACATCACGGTGAGTTTGTTTGGCGAGAGTCGGAGCGAATAACGTCCTGTGCGTCTGTCTTGGATACGGTGCGCCACGGAAATAGAAGAAATTAAAACACGTGTGTGGATGGATATACACGTGATGTTTATCAAAGTTTTCAAACTTAATTCTCTGGAAGAAAAAAACAAAACAAGCGAGGTGTTTCGCCTATACAGGTGTTTTAAGGTGGCTTAGCTAACTTTCTTTCTCATCTATCCGGGTCCAGATCAGCACTGAATACGCGGAGCGGATGCTACTGAAAAGGGAGGGGCGATTCTCTTAACCAACTGCTGCAAGATTCCTTTAAAACTATTTTAAAAATCGTGGCAATTAGGTTTGGTTTACTTGGTATAGGGAATCATATCGAAACCGCTGGTGATGTTTGTATACTAGAGCAAACGTCCCTTCGAATAAACCTCACCCCAGTAATGATGGGAGAAACACGCGAGGAGTAATTAGTATGCACGACGACGAATAAGACTGTCATTTCAGTCTGTTGCCTGTCCATCATAATGAGCCACAGGGTATATCAAATACAGGCGAGTTATTTGCTATGGTCTCTGCGAGTATGAAGAAAGGGGTTTGGTGGGGGGGAAGTTTAATGGCAAATCCTGGCTGGAATTTAACCATCTTTGGGGCGTGGACGTTAGAGGAGTTACCAAGTTGGCTCTCAGCGATCCAACGACCGAACAAACAACAGCTACGTCTTCGCTATTTATTTATTTTTTTTTACTTACATCGGAACTTTTCAAACGTTTTCAACGGCTCTTCGGTTTACTCAAGAAACGCAACAATAAAAGAAAAAAAAACGGCAAAGGAGTTTGGGGGTGGGGGTTCATCGCTCTTGGATCAATCGGTTTTCTTCTAACTGTTCGGCTCTTGTTTGGAGGAGGAACAGCAGTACGCATGATGGATCAGCTGGAACGGAGGAAGAGCTAGAGGAGACGAGTCCGTGGAATACGGCAGCTTCAACGGAGAACCGAGATGTGTCGCTGCCACAGTAATTTCAAGCCAGGTCCATTTGCAGAAACATTTTCTCCAGATTGGGAATGACTCGTCAGAGAAACATTCGATCCGCTTCACGCACAAAAGATAATGGATTTTTAAAAAAAGCGCATTAAAGATTGGATCGAATTTCGATAGTGTAGGATTTCTCTCATTCGGAGCAAAACTAACAAATGGTTGTTTTTTAAAAAAAAAAAAAGATTTAAAGCGTAAATATTTCTACGTTCTGGGTGTCAGTAAAGCAATTGCTTGACTGCCTTATGCATTTCTCTTATTTTCCGCCATAATTAACTGTCGGCTTTTCTGGTAACATTCGCTGTAGTATTTTTGCTTTATTGCTCACGAAACATCCAGGTTGTCTGTCTTATTTCGACGTTTATTGGAACTCGAGGTTTCGCAAACAGCGGAAGTGCGTGAGTCGTAGATTTCACGTCTTAAGAGCCCCTACGCGAAATGTTGAGTCATTAATTTTCGCCTATTTTTTTGCTTTATATTCCATTTTGTGTGTGTGTGTGTTGTGTGTGTGTGTGTGTGTGTGTGTGTGTGTGTGTGTGTGTTCCATTGTCACTACTTCTGGCCTTGTTGACGTATTTGTTTTAAATTTTCAAACGAAAAGTCACGATGTATGATTGGAAATACCACAATTCTACGGGCAGCGGTTCTTAACTTTAGTCCAATATAGCAGTTATAAAAGAGAATGCTTTCATGGCTGATGAAGAACCTCACAGAGGAGAAATGGCTACCAACAGATCCTCAGATTTATAAATACTTTTGACTGCGCCTAATGGTAATTTATTCCGCTAAAATACAGATCTATTTCTGAAAAAAAAAAGTTTCTTCATGTCTGGTAGCTTTGTTTTCAAAATAATTAGGGATTTTCACCGCGAGCACATTGACTTTCAAGGTGATTTATAGTAAATGATATAATTACAAATGAATAGAGGTCTTTTCAAAGCTTTTTTAATCGTTTAATGTAACCCAAATACTTAAGACCAGAAAATATTCTACTGAATTTACACGGAAGTTTCTCTAATCAATCGGTGCTTTTCCTCAAATAAGTGCTTGGAGTCTGCACAGCACGCTCAAGATGTGGACAAAAAGTGATTTACAGAACCGAATAGAACTTTACTCCTAAGTTTGGTACTTTGGCTAATTACTTTAAACTTATATTTGTTTTATTTGCAGCTGATATGCACTGCTCAACGAGTGCTTTTGATTAACGCTTATTTCTTTTGGGGGGTGGTGTGGGAAAGTGTGGGTGCATGTGAATTTGGATGATGTGTGTGTACATCTCCGAAGAGAAGGGCATGGGTTATGAGACCGAAATCTCGATGGAGCGAAAGCCAAAGGGAGTCGAAACTCCTGTTAGGGACAATGTCCCTTGGTGAAAAACTCCACAGAGTGATCCCTTCCCCAGCCAAAACCCTCAGGGAAAAAGCCTCGGCGCGCTCCGAGCTAACACCTAGCCTTCTCGACAATACAGTGGGTCAGGGCAAAAAGGATCCATCGCCTCCACTCTTTCGAGCGGAGGATCTTTCCAACTGTGGATAAGTCACAGTGGAAAGGCCTTCTCCATACCAGGGCCGACTCCCAGTGATCACGCCCAAAAAGGGGCGTGGCACCTGTTCGGTACCCCCATAAAACCACCATCGCTGTCGGTCTGGATGATTTTACCTTTTAAAAGACATTTGAGATTGTGACGCTAAAACTCAGAGTTTATTGTTTTTGTCTACTGGCTGAGATTTTCTTTTTTCTTAGATGTTTATAAGTCCTTCTTCATGTTAATCAACATAAAAAAATGTTGCAGCAGAAGAACGTTTTGAAGATTGTTGACGGAATCACGTCCAAGTTTCGATTGCGCTGCGCGCACTCTCACATGAGTCTTGTGCGTTTGGCTCATCCTGATCGCCTAACCATTATAAGCAGTGTTGGAAAATAATTATCGAAACAGAAAAATCTGACTATAAAAACTCAAATAACACGTGATAAAATCGATCTCATGTGTAAAAATAAAATGCTCCATAGAAAATCATCTGTTGATATAGTACACCGGAACTGGTTGTCATGCAAGCAATCAGAAAGTACCACACCTGCAGAAGAACTATAAAAGTGTAGGTAGTGATATATATATATATATGTTATTGTAGTGTGGTAAGTGTGTGGTGAAATTGTGGTTTCTGGAAAGGAAATATTACATAAAAAGCGTGTAGAAACCAAAGTCTTAGCTAATAATGGCTACTTTGTGAAACAGGTTGCAGGCCGACTTCATGTTTCAGAAGAAGCCGCATGCAAGACTGAGAGGGATGCGCGAAGCTAGTACTGCTGACAATAGATGCGATCGAGGAAGTAAGCTCAAACTGTCCAAAGATTGATGATAAGCACTTCAGGGCATGTTATCTACGTGATAGAAGACGAGCTAGTAGAGATTTTTCGAGTGACCCTGGCTGCAAGTTCAGGTGTTAACGTTTCTTCAAGAACATTGAGATACACATTAGTGTAAAAGCAGTTTAAATAGATCTGTAGCTGCTCAAAAACCTTTGCTTAAGAGAGGCAATTAAATTCCAAAACCGAAATGGTAAGCAGAAATAAAACAGTGACACAACTAAATCTGGAAGACGTTGCAAGGTGAGTCAAAATTTAGACTATTTTATGCAATAATCGACGGCAGTTTGTTCGAAGGCGGACTACGGAGTGGTATAAAAGTCAAAGTGCGACAGCTACAGTAAAGCATGGAGGTGGATCAATACAAATATGGAGCTGCATACAGCCAAGAGTGTTGGACATTTAATGAAATCAAAGTATACTGACTGCTGACAGGTACAGACAGGCTTCTCATCCATCATTCCATTCCCTCAGGTAGACATCTCATTAAGCGCGAATCATCTTCCAACATGACAATGGTCGCAAGCATACAATTAATGTGGTTAAAAATATGTCTGGAACGTAATTTGAGGCTGAGGGAGCAGTCGCAAATATATCTTGGCCTGCACAAAGTTCTCACACGAAAATTAACGAAGCTACATGGGGTTGGCTACCGAAAAGGTCAAACGACAACATATCACCTTGAATTATTTGTGGGAAGTGGTATAAAATATTTTGAACCAATGCCGGCTGTCGTTGGGAGAGTTTCTGATGAACAATGTTTAATTCACCACAGTAGTTTTCAGCTGTGATGGTTTGTCCAGGTTGCAAGAAGTTATAGTGGATGACAACAGTTGCAGTCCACCAGACAGTGACAATGGCCTTCTTTGGGTAGAGACTGAGTTTTGGAATGTGGTTAGGCGCCTTTTCTCTGTCGAGCCACTGTGCTGATCGTTTGCGATTGTCGTAAAGGATCCATTTTTCATCACACGTAATGATTCGGTAAAGAAATGGGTCGTTTTTGTTTCTTATGACAAGCGAAGAGCAGATCTCCAATCGATGATTTTGTTGTTGTTCATTCAACTCCTGGGGCATCCTCTTTTCAAGCTTTTCCACCTTACCGATTGCGTCAAGATGCTGGGAACTAGTTTCAGTGCTTACGTCGAGCTCTCCAGCAATTTCTCGCAGTTTTTCTTGGATCGGCTTCACATGAGGCCTTTAGACGGTCGTCATCACAGCTGGAAGGACGTCTGTTACGTTTCTTATCTTTGAGGCCCACATCTCCTGATTGAACCTTTGCAAACCAACGTTGTTCTGTACGCTCGTTTTCTGCGCCCTCGCCCTATGCTTGCTTGAAGTTACGAGTTGCCCGCTCGCTTTGTGGTCTAGCTTGGATCCGTGAAGCAAAATGGCATGAAAAACTTTTCTATCCCTGCTTCACTCAGAACCCTGAAACAAATATCCATTTCATGGTTTTTAAAAAGGTAGGTTTTGCATAATGTGTGCCAAAACACACGCTACAAGACGATTTATAATTTATACACCTTCACAAGCATGCAAAAAATGAACCCCAAGTTAATATAAAAACCGACAAAACCTTTGTAACGACCTAATATTGTATACTTCTTCAGCTGCAATCACTCAATATCTTTAAAATGCGTTACAAACCCTTTTCTGATGCCGTTGACATGAGAGATCTTTGGAGAGACAGCAAAATAGTCTCTACCAGAAGTGCCTAAGAGACTGAATGGCCTTATTCGCTACATCCGTCGCGAAGCGTTAAAAGTCGTCAGATGAAGTGAGCATGAACCAGCTGTACATTACTGGTTCAGTTGATGGTTTTTGGAAGAATTCGAAAAAGTTACGGAGGTTACTTTTGTCCAGTAAAAGACGGTTTTTCCCGCAATGTGGCGATAGTCAAATGAAAGCTCGGCGATACGGGTGAAGTTTGCAATTAAAGAAGCGTTGTTGTTTGTGGTGGTGAAATATGTCCAAAGTAACCTTATAATCGCGAATCTGAGACGATGAAGTATTTTTGGAATGTAATCCTATGAATGGCATGGAAAGGTTGTGCGATGGACAAGGCTTTGCACGAGTGGCAAAAAATACTACAGATATGCATTGAAGGTTTTGTGAGCAGTATGAGAAGGGGGTGAGAAAATTATCCATACATTAAGTTACACCGCATACTGACATTAAACAATGCAATCGAACTTCCAGTACAGTTTTATTGTAAAGCATTCGTAATGTATTTAACACCGTCCGCCTTACAACGACACACAGTTTCCACGTCGTCTTATTTAGTGTTGTACAATACTTTTGAACGAATAAATTCCATCATTTGATTTTCCATCCCTTTACAAAATATCGGCGCTTTGTTATAAAACGTCACCTTTTTTAGTCAACAACGAATTTTCGGTTATACATTAATCCAACAGGAAAATTTTTAAGGAAGAAAATAAAATTAAAAAAAAACTAACTTAACTTATGACAAGACACACATACATACATATATATCCTATATGTCGTAGTGTTAAAATGTAAAGTGAATTTCTCACCATCATCATTAGTTAATGATCTAAAACTGAAACCATAACATTTTATCGTCATTATAAAAGCGACGACGACTCGGCGAGATTTCCGACTGACTCATAGGTCCACAGAACACCTTGATATCCCTCGTTCTCCTTACCGGCGTTCCGTTCTGTGCGCAGCCAGCAATAATGGGAAAATGGTAAAAGTAGACAATTATTATTCCACAATCTGAAATTGATTTTTCACAATACGAAGTCTGAAACGTGGTTCTTCGATTGCTTTTACAAAATCAAAAAATAATTAATTAATAATTGTACTTTAACTCGGCATTCGATTTCTCCCGTCGTCTTCCTTATTCATGTTGCCTGACCGATGCTGTGTCTTCTCTTTTCCTTCCCGAGACAGCTTAAATCAGGATCTGTCACGATTTCCTTTTCATTCGTCTCTCGTGGTTTTTGTCTTTATTTTTTTTTTTTTGTATTGGAGTTTGAAGTGTCGAGACACGGTAGCGATCCAGATGCTAAGGCATTTGTTTAATTCTTTTATTAAGCGAACTCCGAAAAACAATTCTTCGCGGACACATTTTGAAATGAAAATTTGTAGGACTTCCACATGCATACAGTTTTGTCTCGGTAGCCCCCATCTACAATCAGCGGGTCGTCTTTGGGTTGTTTTTCTTCCCTCCTCCTTCTCTTTTTTTTTTAAGACAGCGCTCCTCCGAGATACAGAACTGAAAAGAGAATAAATTATCTGGTCCAGAGTAAGGCAAACATGTCAAACAATTTATCAGGCTTCTAACATCAAGGACATACGTCGTGTACGTCAACTGTCTTGTCTACATCGACCCAGTTTAGGCCGCTTGTCAGTTTGGTTCACGAAGAAGTTTTGATAAATGCCCCCAGATATTCCTGTGTAAACAAAAGATAGGCGTGCAATTGTTATTAAGATAAAGATTTTTTTAAAGGAATTCTTACCATCTATTTTATCTCAGTCATGCAAATTTTATCAAGTTTTCTCAAACTAAATTTCAGAACTGAACGTTCGCATACCCTTTATCACATTCCCTTAAGAATATTTCTAAGCTGCTGAATTGAGAAAAGAACTGTTTTATTCTTTAAGATTGTTCTTACTGGTTTTTTTAAAACCGTTATTTTCTAGGACGTTGCTGGTATTTTCACCTCGTTATTACTAGATAACATTTTCTGAATTGGTAAGTGTCACGATGTAACCCTAATCGTTTTCTACGCTCACACCTGTCAGTGGTAAAAGAATCTATGGCTGCTCCCTTTAATGGTGCATTACTTAGGAACATTCGTACCTTCCCATCGCAGCCTAGACGTCATCGAAAGCTTGTGGTGCACCTTTAATTTTGTTTTTAAAGAAAAACTGTAACCGTGAAAATTCAAAAGCTAGCAACAACGGTAGTTCAGCAAAGTTATCTTTTTAAAGAAATCCATCAACATAAACGTACGGTTTAGCGATGGTCTGAATATAAGATTACGGTAGAAGGTCGAGGAAACGTATATTCTCAACTTCGGGTTCTAATTTGTACTATAAATAATTTCGTAAATAATTATTACAGGTTAAAGTATTCTTGCCGACCCGTATACTTTTGCAAGACATGAAGATAGTAAAAACAAAAACAAAGAAAATCTAATATATACTTTTGTAAAAAAAAAGTCTATCGACAAGATTTTGTATGAAGCCCGATCTGGGCATCTCCGTATGTATCAGTGTGAAAGTTTACTTTAATTTAATTATAAGCAGAACGAGAACGAGTTTTCTCTCCACTGAAGATCTAGATGCTCCTACAAATGCTTGATCGAATTCACATCAGGGTTTGGGGTTACCCAGGATAGAATTTGAATGCCTTGATTCTCCTTATACACTGGTCCCACATGAGGTACGGCATGTAGCGCCATCTTTTTTTGGTACAATGGTAAATGTGTCGTCTACAAAGTGGCAATGTACCCGGAGAAATGATACGTCTTTTGAAGAAAAAAATTAGCAATTTGTCTTTGCACTCCACTGCACTCTCCATCTTCATATTTTGCCATGTTCTGAATACGTCGATGTGGATGAAAGGCTTTGTCACCAGAGAAGAATCTACGCTACCAGTACTCAAGGGTCTTGTCAGACAGGTGCCCTGACCAAATCTTTTGAAGCGTTTAATTCCTAATGGACAGGAAGTGATCTCTATATATTAATTTGCAAGATTGGCCTGCTTCAGGCTTTAGGATGGTGCACGCTGGTTATCACCCGATCTAGACACCGGACAATGATAATCGACACATGTAGTTTAGTTAATATGGCAGAGCACAAGGTGCCATTTTTATTTTTTTAGATAAATCTTTACTGAATATCATTGAATGTTTGGTTATGAATTACGTAATTTTAAATAATTTTGCTGACTTTGTCATATATTATATTTTTAACAATGTCTATTTAAGAAATTTGAGTTATTACACTTCAGTATAAAGTGTGCAGAATTGTCAACCATGAAATAATTCCTTGCAATTCAACTAGGAACGGCGAATAGAACTTAAATCAAAGTAATCACGATGCTTGTTATATGCGCTCCTGTTGGTTGTGGAGTAATAAAACATCCGGTCGTGTGAAGAGTTTCTTTTGAAAACCAGCCATTCTTAATTATCAGACGACACGACAAAACGTTTACAAAGGAAAATGTATACCGTTGATGGCAATCTCTCTTTCGATACCTGGCCTTCGAAAAACCATCTAGTAATGATCCATGACACTATCCGACTACGAACGAAATGGACATGTCATTGGTCGTACATAAAGAATTGCTTCATTTTTCCCCCTACTTTTAATGAACGGTCGTTTTCCATCGCCGAATTTAAAGAATTAAAGTAGAATGTTACGGAGACATTTCCTCAAAGTTGGTGAACTATTCCAGTTTCCTTTGACCATTTCCAGGACCCAGTTTTCTTTCCTGTACGCACAGTTCAGCATAAGACCCCAAGGTACGCACTTGTTGTAGTCACCTGGTCACTGACTTCCTGGTTCAGCTATTAAAATGATTTTTAAAATTCTTCATCTCCAAAACAAGAATAGAGAAAAAATGAGGACGGACTTTCGCCACCTGGTAAAATTATGAAATCCGCGTTTCATCTGAAGATTTAAAGTTCGGCTATTATAAATCTCTCGGTAATTAATCCACATTCTCCAATCTTTACAGATGCAGGCAGGCCTCACAAGGCAAAAGTTCCCTCTCAGAGCCAATAAAAACGTCTGCACTTCCTGAGAATTATGGCTCCTACGGCGTAATCTGTTTTTTCTCACTAGTACCATATGTGTACTTCCTATTTATTTATTTATCATGCAAAGAAACACTTAGTGGAGCACACACACACACACACACACACACACACACACACACACACACACTGAATATAAGGAATAAGAAACAGATTGGGAAATAATACTGGCAATACACTCCAATTAGCACTTAATTATGTTTAGGCAAAAAAGAAAGAGTTTAATTGCAAACGACTCCGTCTCATTTGAGATACGTTATTTTGTGTCGACTCGACTCTGAACCATTCGAGATCGTAAGCCGCACCAGACGGTGTGGCGATCTCGATTGAAAGGCTACGCTCTTCCATATTTCCATTTCAAAACTGTTTATTTATTCGGTGTTTCCCTCCTCCACGCAGCAGCTACGCGTTATTACCAGCCACTTTACCCAGAAAGAGATAAAGAAAGCGGATAAATTCGGCAAAAGCAATTGAGCAGCAGTGTTCTTTACCTCCCTGGTCACGTGATACCTGCTACCATACTGCCGAACAAGGAGATTGCGTTACACAGGTTTTTAAATTCTTGTTAAAAATTGAGACCGCTTTGTTTACACAAAAAACCGTCTCAGCTACGCCTAAGCTTGCCTCTCCAAGACAAGAACAAAGGAACCGTCTTTGCTCACACCTCTCTCCTCTTCCTTTTCTTTCTTTTTGTTGTTCTTTTCCCCCATTATACACCGCCGCTGTAACAGCATCTGACTACAGTAGCAAAACGCAAAAAGACCAACGAACGTTCGGGATCCCAACTGAACAAATATTCACTTTAGGAAGGGCGAAGATTTTTTTTTTTTTTGGCATATAAACAAACAAACAGAACATGTGTCTGCTAGAGTAAACAAATTCCAAACTATGGAAACAATATCACGCCGCACCGTATGGGAAAGACAACATTGACTAGTCTAACATCTACCATCATTGCGAGTTGTAAAAATGATGCCCTAAAGGAATCTTTTGATCTAAAGCCTAATTGCGTTACGTAGCTAAAACAGTTTATTTTACTTTTGCGATTAAGAAAAAGAAAAACGAATCTAGGTAGAAAGGAATCTGACACAAACTTATTTAGAAATAAATATATATATATATCAAAGTATTTAAAACGTTTTCAAGATAAAAGCCTAAATTAGTTTAATCTAAAGGCTGAAGATATTGTATAATTTTAAAATTTCGTCATAAATTATCATTAGGAGTGTCATTTCAAAAAGGAAATGCTGTCAAAAAATGTCTAGTGAGTAATTCCCCATGGTACTGTTTCTTCTGCAAAAGATTCCATTTCTAACTTAAGGCTTAAGGGAAATAACTCATTTTTCCTAACTGTATTCGTGTAATGCCCGTTCCATTCAGGTTTGGAAATTAAGGTTAAGTTTCATAAATTACACGATTAACAATAATAAGAGTTTACTATATATTCTGTTAAGAGCCGAAGTAGTTACTGGCAATAGAAGGTCAGCGGTTAGCGTTCCTCCTTAAAAAGAAATAGTTTACGAGAACCCATCTTTTAGAGGATATTGTAACTGGCGCATTAATTAGTTTGTTTGTTGTTTTTTTTTAAGTAATTTTATTTGGTTTTATGTTCTTCGATTGATGGAGGGAATAGTCAGGATTCAAGATCGGGGATCCGGTCGGTCGAAATCATTTTCTATGCTGCTCGTGTCGATGATTTCTTTAGAAAGTGAAAGGCGAAAAGCGGATGTGGGACGACTTTAAACAGGATGCCACAATGTGCGTGCGCAACGTAAAGACAATTCTCTCGTAGCCCTAACTAAGCACCTAGCATCTCTTTGTTTATCACTAAAACGGAACAAGTTTGGCAACGTTCTACTCCACATATATATATATATATTTTCAGTCAAGTTTGAAGAACCAAAAGTAAACGCAACAAATATTCACTGCTGATAGCCACCTTATCAATTATAAAACACGCAGCAAGCAACTCGTCGGAGGATATTAAAGGAGGGCACTGCATCTGTGGGGAAATAGAACGTCACTCTTTGATATGTTACGTCTCTTCTTCTAGGAAAACTCCACATCCTTTTCAAACTTTGTTAATTTAAAGATGTACTAGCATAAAACAAGAAGGAAAAAAAAAAACGATAAGAGTAAATTCTCGAATGCTACAACTGTCGTTTGATCTGTCGTGTATTACTAATTATTCTGGTTTATGCCAGAGTCTAATCATGTGCTTCCTTTTGGATAAAACGCCAAGTTAATTATTTATTTAAAAGACCGGTAGTAACTCCTAGCCGTTCGCATGTAAAAAGAAAAAAAAAAAGTTGTCTCTAGCCATGGGCGACCAGGTAGAATGTGCTAAGTTTAGATAGCTCAACTATAAGCGGGTTTCAGACTGATGAAGAAGGAGTTTTATGAAGCAGACCCTACCTCCAACTGTTTGCGATAGTGGGCAGATCAAAATGAATCACCCACACGCAAAATCTCTGTGGGGGGATTTAAAACTCCCGTCAGATGACAGAGATTGTGTCACATTCATGACCCGGAAGTTGTGCCCCGCGGTAGTCTTTTTTTTTTCTCCTCCTCCTCCTCCTCTTTCTTAATAGTACTGATCCGAAGTCGCATCCCAACGAGTTTTTCAAGTTTACGCAGGTGTGGTTCAATAATGTGAAAGACAGATGTGTGCCTCTGGCAGCACTGAGCACCAAAATGAATCAGCTGAGGATAGGCGCGTGCAGGCGACTTATCACATTGTTTTAGACGATCGTTTTTGTTTTAAGACTGATACTGGGTCTGTCATTTAGTAAACCAGCCTGGCAAAACTGCGATAGCACTACATATACATAAGTGCTTTATTTATTCGTTGTCATTATTTATATTTATGTTGAATTAAAATCTTTGTACGTTTGCACGGGCGATTAACGATCGCGCGGTCTGGTTTCCTATATTATGCTACGGTGTTTCGACTCCCAAAATTCTGCCATTCGTTTTCATGCTCACAGAACCGATAAAACTGCTTGCATCTTTGCTTGTTTTGATCGGAAGTGGGTGTGTATTGTTAGGATCGAGTGTAGGGTATCTCGCACCTGCATTCAAGCCGGTCAAATACTGCCAACGAAAAACATACTAAAATCTTTCGATTAGAAAAGAGGGGAAAGAGCACTACTCGAAAAATTCCGCCCCAGGCAGGCCGGTAAAGAAAAGCAAAAGAAACCGTATCAATGAATGCACCCCTAACCCAACAAGGACAGAACAACCACCATCCGCTACCAGACAAGCAAGTGCGCTACGTACGATGCTAATTGATAATTCAAATAAAAATCAAGATGAATCTGAAACAAGTCACGTGACCCATTAGCTATTTCTTAAGATAGATCCTCTGCTATAAACAACAGCAGATCGTCTTAAAGTTTGTTCTCTTAATGGAGAGCCAACGAGACGGAAGTGGGGCAAATCCATATACAAGTCCCATTCTGGTCCAAGATAGTCGACACGTAGCAAGTCCCTCATTATTTTACTTAAATTTATTTACTACAAGGAATCAGAAAGCTATTTTTACTTATAAAAGGTTCCTATTGTCATACATCCATGTTACCACGTTATTCTCTAGACATCGCTAAAACAAATAACTTTTTAAAGGCGTATTCTGTTTTGAATCTATTTATTGTTATTAATTAAATTGTCAAACAGTTGTATATATATATATATATAATTTTTTTTAAAGAAAAGATTAGCTTGTTTGTGTTTCTGTTAGTTGATTATTTATTACAAAGGGGCGAGAAACTAATCTGGTTCGGAGAAAGCCAGCAAGGCAAAAAAAAAAAGAAAAGGTGTGTGCATTTACCTACGCGGATTTTCATCTACCTGCCAATACCAGCGCCATTTCTTTTCCTTGCTGTGTTTGAACTGATGCTTTCGGAAGTAATCGGTGAAGTTCGACTGGCGGTAGGAGACGTACGTAGCTCAACTCAGCACAAGGCGCCAGCGATGTTTTTGAGTTCCTTTTAAATAACATAAGTGTCGGTGTAGGATAAATTACCAACACCAGCAGGAAAGTACGTCGGAAAAACAATGGATAATTGTACACGGATTGCACAATAGCAGAATCGAATCGTTTTGTTGAAGCTTGTTATCAGATACGCTTTTTCTTCGCGTTGCATCGTGGGAACATTGAGGCTGTTGTCTGATACAGATGCTTATACACCTATAGACAGAAATACTACTTGCACAAGTACATATTCTTGAGGGAATTACACGAAATATTTTAACCGTACAATTTTTTTTTTTTGGATTATGAAGTTAAGTAAATTATTAATTTATCATCAAGTATTTATGCAATCTTTCTCAGGCGCAACCGAAGATTACTCCTTTTTTTAATGGCTGACATCTTTACGTGGTATTTATTTAGGTGAGATACCAATTGGGATGTGAATACCATGTATGGACGGATATTATCCTTGCCAAGCAAAGCGTCCTTCTAACATCAGGGTTTCCGAACAGAAATATTCGTCCGAGCGGATATGTCAGGATTAGCATCTGCCTCGCACGTGCTCCCTGTAAGCTGACTTCTCCGCCAAAAACTAGCCTGATAATCATCTTGTAACATGCAAAAACTAAACAAAAAAAGATTCAGACGTAAAATATTTGTTCCTATTTCTTTTTTACGATAATACAATGGATATAAACGAAGCGGAGACCTTAGAATTGGTATCGTCAAAGAATCAAAGACCCCCTGCAGCACTTATCCGTGACACCAGCTCTCTTGATTGGTCTGTAAATGCTAACTTTTTCTTTTAAATTTTTTCAGGTTAGATTTAATTTTCATTATTTCGATAAAATTGGATAATACACTTTCAACGAAAACTTGCTATTTCGTTGTTCACCACCCCAGTTGTTTTCTATCGAGAAAGTCTAACCAGCAGCTTATTAAGCAGTTTGCTCCGCAACTAAAATCGGTTGCGTTGCAATTTATTCACATCGTTAATTTCAAGGAATTTTGAAGTTCGCGAACCAAGAGTGAAAACTGGTCTTGCTGGTAACAAATCGAAACTATTTAGTCGTCTATCGCGGTCACCTGACGTCTCAGAGACACGTCATTGACGTCTTCGAGTAACTACTCACAACGCATGCGCTGAAGACCACTTCCCCACGCGTGATTCACCTTTTATAGCTACTAGTCGGCACTGCCAGTAGAAAGACTGGTGAACTTAGTGTTTGACTTTTTAAAAAAATTATTAGCAAGTATACTCTTATTTCGGAAAAACACTAAGAATATGGCTGTCTCGGGTGTGGGTATTTGCTTTTCTTAAATATGCACTTGATAATTTGTGGTCAGTAAATTCAGCTCTGAAAACGATTATTAGAGAGTCGTGATGGATTATTATTACTTCCATGCGAAAAAGCTTTCGAAAAGAAAGATTACTCGTGAAAATCACCTTAAGAATGTAGAAGTTCATTAATCAGACCGCAGTCTCCAATACTATCGGTGCTAACGTACCGTCTAAACTCAAAAACGTAGAAGTTCCCTTTTCCGTATTCCACGACCAGCACAAACGTCGGCGATAATTCCATACAGCATGCGTACATCCAGTGCCCGGACTAATACTAATTGCTTATGACAAAGTTGACCGTAATTACTACGATATCAAAAAAGAAACTTTAAAAAGAACGAACGCGCTAGTAAGACAGAGAGTAACATTAAAATTAGGAAGTAAGAGAGACTTTAGGTGGAAACTTAATGTTCTCGTTATTTATGGTCGGCTCTGGCTATCATCTCCTTGAAATGGGTTAGACATGACTAAATAATGGATTCCAGTCAACAAACGGAGTTTCAGTTCTGAAGGTTTGGCTCAGCAGACGAACAAGACGTCCGCACCGGTCAGGAAAATTTTCCTGGATAGAGGCCATCATATGGCGCATTTCCATATATTATACGGCGAATTTATACCTGACTTGTTTTTCCAAACATTGTCATTCTTTTGTTGCCAGATTTAAACAAATAATTTTGACGGTTGTAGAATTTGTCATACTTTACGCAGCCAAGAGATACAGGTGGATTTAGTTGGATAAGTTAAGCTCGACTAATTAAAACTACGCAATAAATAATTGAATTTCTGTGATGCACAGTTACTGGTGATCTGTCATTTATAGAAATAAAAGGATCGTCTGGGTTTTTCTAAGTTGCTCTGGTTTGTTTACCAGCTCGTGAACCGACTGACTCGCCGGGGCAAAGTAGCATCCAATGGGGACGACGACTCTCAGTGGGTAACTCCCAACATTTAACAACTGGTCAAAGAAATCAGCAAGACAAGTCTGCACCAACAGACCAACATTCGCCTCTGTGGAAACATCAGTTGATAAAATTAACATAAATTTATCACACACACTGAGATGGATTCTTCATACGGATGTTGGCTACAAAGATCAGCTTAAATGAACTCAGGTCTTTTGAAAAGAGGGAATTTTGAGCATTTTTAGAGAACCAATAAATCTGTTAGCCATAAAAACTAAATACAACAATTACCATGAAATGTAAAGAAATGCCAAAATATTTATTTTATTCACATATTTTTATCTGCATATTCTTTTTAATCTTTACTTATTTATTTCTTTTAGAGCTAGAACAATTTACTACTACATAAAAAAATCCTCTCTCTCTCTCTCTCTCTCTTCTCTCTCTCTCTCTGTACTGACGTCATCTCTCTCGCTCTCTCTCTCTCTCTCTCTCTCTCTCTCTCTCCATCTCTCCATCTCTCTCTCTAGAGGGTCAGACCACTTTTCTAAGGATTTACTTTATTGTATTAGATTATTACAAAAGTTTTGGCGTTCTTTATATTATACTAATTTGGGGCTCATTTTTTGCATGCTTGTGAAGGTGTATGAAGTTATATATCGTTTTGTAGCATGGGCTTTGGCATACATTATGCAAAACCTACTTTTTTAACAGGATTCTGAGTGAAGCATGATAGAAACGTTTTTCGTACCATTTTGCTTCACGAGTTCAAACTAGACCACAAAACGAGCGAGACGACTCGTAACATTAAACAATAATGGGGCGAGGACACAGCAAACCAGCGCACAGTACAACGATGGTTTTCAAAGGTTCAATCAAGATATGTGAACCTCAAAGATGAGGAACGTAACAGACATCCTTCCAGCTGTGATGACGACCGTCTGAAGGCCTCAGTTGAAGCCGATCCAAGAAAAACTGAGAGAAATTGCTTAAGCACTGCAACTAGTTCCCATCACGTTGACGCAATCGGCAAGGTGTAAAAGCTTGACAAGTGGGTGCCTCACGAGTTTCATGAACAACAACAAAATCGTCGACTGGAGATCTGTTCTTCGCTTGTCATAAGAAACAAAAACGACCCATTTCTTGACCGAATCATTACATGTGATGAAAGATTGATCATTTACAACAATCGCAAACGACCAGCACAGTGGCTAGACAGACAAGATGCCTAACCAAATTCAAAAACCAAGCTTCCACCCAAAGAAGGTCATTGTCACTGTCTGGTGTACTGCAACTGGTGTCATCCACTGTAACATCTTGCAACCTAGCGAAACCTGAAAGGTACTGTCGTGAATTAAACTTTGTTTATCAGAAACTCTCCCAATGACAGCTGGCATAGGTGAATCGAAGTGGCCCAATCCTGCTCCACGACAATGCTTGTCCTCGTGTTGAAAAAGTGACTCTTCAAAAACTGAACATGTTGGGGTACGAAGTTCTCCCTCACCTCTCCTATTCACCAGGCCTTTCTCCCACAGACTACCACCTTTTCAAACACCTCGACATCTTCCTCAGCATGTAAACCTTCTCCAGCCAAGCTGCAACTGAAGATACTTTCCAACAGTTTATCAACTCCACAAATCCAGGTTTTTTCAAAAAGGTATCAATTCGCTTGTAACTCGTCAGAAATGTATTGATTGTAATGGAACTTACTTTGATTAATAAACTTCACGTTCAGCAACAATATGAAGTATCATTGTTTCGGTAATAAAACCGACAAAATATTTGTAACAACCTAATGTGACCAAAAAAAAATAATAAATAAATAACAGATATTGTTAGTCTTTTAATCGAAATTGGCAAAATAACTGACTTTTACTACTTTAATTTGTCATTTTATCGGTTTGGGCGCAATGCATTACATTTTCAGAGATGGGAGTAACAAAATATTTTGTCCATTTGTTTAATGACAGAAGGAAAGTAACTCGCATACGAACGCCGAGTAAGAATATGATCAACAGCTAAGCTTAGGCTTGCTTCAATGTTGGTGACAAGTGTGGTAATAGAGAAAATTTAAACTTCCAACCATGGCTTTGATAAGAGACCTCTGCTACAGCGATAGGTTGTATACAGAACCCGACTTCTCTTTATCGCGTCAGTCATTTGAAACTGTCGTCAAGGTCAAAAGCTAGATAAGCGAAACGATATGATAAGACAACTCTAGTGTTGCTGCGGTGGAAGTTATAAAACAGGCAGTTTCTTCGCATTGTTGACATACCCATCCATAAAAGTGATTCCCAAATTTACAAACGATAATTGTTCTCAGCGGGTTGTCTTCTAATCAGTGATATTTTATCATATATGTCTGTAGCAGAGATAACGATGTTCCAGCCAAATGTTTGTAAAAGGCTGGCGTTATGAAGGCAATACAATAGCAACAAAAAGGAAAATGGTGATGACAAGTAGTTGAGATTTTTTTTCAGTAGTATTTTACAAAGAGCTCGTTATTTTTGCGTTGCGAAGAGCAATATCTCTTTCTGTAATCCAAAATATTATTAACAAAATCAGATACTTTACATTTTGACATTTTTATAGAATTTCATAGCATAGAAAGGTCCGGGAAACCATGATGTTTTTTTTTTTTTTTGTCAGTCTTGTTTTTTCAGGAAATATCGAGATTTGAACCTGTGACTAAAATTCTGAATGTATCGGGGAATGATGGCTCAGAAGGTAGCCCTTCATTTCATCAATTGTTAGATGGCTGAAAATGCAGTCATGAGCTCGAATCACCGCAGTAACTAAAACTTGTCCTGCTGTTTCAGTCTTGCAATTGAAGACTGGATCTTTCTAGTAAAAATTATCTCCCGTATAAAAGTAAAGCATTGACATTATCCGATAATCAAAACACGACCACTGTTAAAGCGGAAGTCGCATTTTTCTCACTGACATATTCTGAACGTTCTGACCAATGGCACCTGCACAGGCGCGCGCGCGTTCTAATATTTAATATTCGGACCAGTTAGAGGCACTTTCTTGGTTTTGAATAAACTTACAGCGGCGATTCACCCGGAAATACATCCTAACTCCTCCAATAAATAAATACAGATTAGAAGTCAGAGTATCTCTATCTGAGACGTATTTATATCAGTTTCTGCAAATACGGCAGTGAATATAAATTAATATCGTCAGTGATTATTTCGCTAATGTGATGTTTTAAGAGAAGAAATTCTTTGAGTGGCTCCTAAATCTGAATTCGTAAATTTTTAATACAAATATGAAAAATATATTTATAAAAAATTTTTAACTAAAGCTTAGAACAGATGAAGATCAAAATGTTGTCGGTTTGGAAACCCAGCCAGTGCTGTGACTCCAGTAAGAAAAGGTTCCAGATGTTGTTCTGTCGGTAATGGCGGCGTACGTTGTATGTACACAGACGTCCAAAGAGTAGACAACTTTGCTGAAAGAGTTTCGCACCGAAATTGTCCGGCGTTGCAAATTCTGCGCTAAGCGGAGCCTGTGACGACCAACTTCGACAGGGAAATCTCTACTGGAGTTCTTCATTATCAGATTTGGGAGGAGAAGCTGGAGAGTGCATGGGGGGAATTCACGAGACCGTCCGGCTGTGGAGGAAGAACGAGAAGAAAACTATGGACGCCAAACCGAAACGTCCGTATTGGAAACGAATCCGTGGTTTTCGACTTTAGTAGTCCAGTAATCTAACCCTGAACAGCGTGAGGTTTGATGCCAATAATGACAAGTTAATTAGTTAAGATGCTCGAAAGTATAAGAGACATAGTTATTTGGATATAAATAACTTGCTTAACGTTAATCGCTTCGGTTTAAAATAATTTTTCTCCAACCATTAGAAAGATGTCCCCAGTAACTATGACAAAGTTACGATACACGTGTTTCTTTAGATTGATTTCCTTAAAGCATTTAGTGGAAAAAACCCCAAACTTTTGACATACATGGCAGTCTTTTACTACAAATTGAGAATTATTTGCTTGGCGTTGTTCTGTGTTCTGGTTTACGTGCATAACTCATTGGCCAGCCTCCTGCTTTATGTGGCTTTTGCGTGGACAAAAATATGGATACGGACAACGAAAAAGGTTCAAGATATTTGCCAAACCAATGGCGATATCCCTAATCGTTAAAAAAAAGGTCACTGAAGGAGATTCTGCTTTCGTGGTAACATCGCTGAAGTTTCTAAATTCATTTTTGATAGGTTGTTCGACATTATAGGCACATTACTGGGCCTAAGTTACTTTAAAGCCATTCCCAATCAGGCGTGAAATGGTTTTACCAAAGCCGCTAGAACCTGATTTCAAAAACTCCCCTGTCCTTTGACTTTCTATAGTTATATGTTACGTATCTGTATCCATCAATATTGGACTTTCTGCGAAGAAACTGTTCCTGTTTACTATTTTATTGTGCCAACGAAAGCAGACTTTGTTTTCCATGAATTTTGTAAGGTTAAAAGATAATAATAACTTTGGAAATCTCGTGTAATCGACTTAATTAAAAGTGAGCCATTTACGCCCCCGACGCGCGGTGCGCGTGTACAATTGGGTCTGTTTAGCTGTACAACCCAAAGACTACTTTCTAATCCTCGAACTTTGTTTATACAAATCACAGAGCCGATAGGAAGACAAGGTTACCAGTTTATTTGGTTCTCGCCTCGATCCCGTGCAGTACCCTGCAGTAATGTTGATTACAAGAACACCGACGCTTTCGAGTAATAATTTTTTTTTTTTTGGTATCCGAGCGGGAGACAGCTGCGACAGAAGAGAACCATTGGTAAACACAGGCTGATGTAAACGCCAAGCGCGGATCAGTCTTACTCCGCTGACCAGGCGGCCGGCTCAGAATGGCACGTCAGAAGCGTCAATGATATTTATCATACCTGTCGAGCCGGGCGTGACGGACAGACAGATTTAAACAGCCCAAGCGGTACCTGGCCCAAAGCCTCTACCGGTGCTTGTGCTTAGCGATGTGGCGATTAGAATCTGCTTCCATGACCTGGTTAAACCCTAGCTATCCACGCGTCAGGCTGGCTATAAGGGAGACCGAAAACCGGCTTTAAAAAAACGAGCCGACTTACTAGATTATGGCTTCTTACACCCATTTACAGTTTACTTCAGTCTGACTCGTGTTCTACAACAAAGCAAAGTGCGATTTTGTTTTTTTTTAAATGGAATCTCTGCTGCTTCGATGGACTTTCTTGGAATGTTTAATGAGACTAGGCTGAAACAGTGCTTCCATGATGTTATCGGGCCGGCTTTCATTCGAAGGTCCCCCCCCTTAATTTAAAACTTCTGTTACTAATTCGTCGTCATTTTCGGATAATGACGTCAAAGATGTTTGAGCCTTGCTCCCATTGGCATAAGGTATGGAATTAATTTGCCATATCAACAAGGTAAACATTCTGGGCGCTAGGTGAAATTAAAACATCATGTCAAACTCAAATCACATGTCAAGTTTTCAGTTATTTTCATAAAATAAATATCCCTTACATCTATTGATTTCCTTCCCAGACAAAGACGATTATTTATGTTTTCTAAGGTGATAAGTTTCTTTAACACTTTAGTTAGACTTAATGGGATTTTATGTCGTTTAAAAAATATCTTCCATTTCGTCTTTCTATTGTCAGTTGTTTTTTTTTTGTTGTTGTTGAAATTCTGAAACATTTTCGTCCAATTGAAGAATCGAAATTTCCGGGTGTCGTCAGCGATGTCGCTGTCATACAATAGTAAAGAGAGCACGAAGGAAGTGGCAGAACGGGCCTATTCGAAAACAGTCAGCATTCCTTCGAAGACTCGTGAGGGTTAAAGCGAAAACCGCTTCGATTGTGTCTTCGTACTTTACACGACCCTTCTACTCTTGCTTGTCTTATAACCAAACCGTCACGTCAAATTCAGAACCATCTTTGTCATTTATTCCTAAACTCAACGTTGTAAGTTTTTTTTTTATTTGCTGGAGAGAATCTTGTTCACTCAATACGATGATGCCAACAGATTTTTGTTGGTTGTCTGCCTTGTAACTGGAGTATTTGGAAGTTTTTGTAGCTAAAAGCAAATAATGTATTCAGAATTTACACAGTGTTAAAGTTACTAAATACAAGAGTTACTTTTATAGCACTGGGTCTTTTAGGAAAATAAACTAAGAAACAGGAAAACTTTGCCAAGGAAGTCATGAAACTAGAGAGTGGGTTATTTAGGAGGTATATAGCAGCATTTGAAGATGAAAAGTTCTCGTAAGGAATTTCGGTAGGTGTGTTCAATGATTATGCGAACCACCAATCATGTATCTTTTCTCCCTTATCTGTCGCGGACCACGAAAGGTGATGCAGGGCTATCGATCCCAAGATCGTGAGATACACGGTGATAGCAAGTCCCGTGATTCTGTTTGTTAAATTATTATCTAGCTATTTCTATATTTAGGGAAGAGATCTCATTTGGGTGAAATTGTTTTAAGAATAATTCTAGTTACTTTGATTGATCGATTGAGTGATCGATAAATCGGATAGTGCGTTGCGAGCTGCCATGAACATTGATCACCACTACTGGTTGATAATCTATTTACTATTGTCTCTATTGATGTACATTTTTATTTAGAAAAAAAACTGACAAACAGAACAAACAGTTAAGGACTCTTCGGAGACCTTCACGGAACAAATAGCACGTTTCAGAGATTTTTGCACTGAGCCGTCCTCGAGAGATATTTCCATCAATGAGACACGTGCACAACAGCTAAAACATTCACATTTTTTACGCTTTTTCAGACGTTTTTAACACAATTTTGGTAACTTTTGCCAAACTTCTGGAATAAACAGTTAAATTCGACTGACATTTTTCCTACAAACTTTAAACTCCTCGAAATGAAAAGACTTTCCCCGAGATTAGCAGTTTGATTCATATAATTTTGATCGCTCGAACAATAAATGAATCGTCTGTAAGGTTAAATATTTTCTAAATTAATTTGTAAAAAAATTAACGTATTAGCAAAACTGACTGAAAAATGTAAACTAAAGGGAGAGAGAGAAGAGAGAGAGAGAGAGAGAGAGAGAGAGAGAGAGAGAGAGAGAGAGAGAGAGAGAGAGAGAGAGAGAGAGAGAGAGAGAGAGAGAGAGAGAGAGAGATGGTGTAATTACAGAGAGAGAGATGAGAGAGAGATGAGAGAGAGAGAGATGGAGAGAGATGAGAGAGAGAGAGCTATATTTTTTGCATCTAGTGACAAGTTCATTCGTGATTAGATCTAACATAAACACCACAGCATAGATATCAGACCGCGATATAAATCAAACGATGGTTTCTATGGCAACGAATGATGTCATTAATGCAATGTAAACAAGGTTCTCGTCTGGGGTTGCCATAAGTCCCGAAAATAGAAAAGGGTAATAGTGAGAGGAAATCTGCTTCTAGATTTTTTATTGTTTTTGTTGTTCATTGTTCTTTTTCCGTTTTGGTACTTTAACTTGGAATTTTATTTCGGATATCAAGCGCCTAAAATCCAACAGAGAAATATCTAACTTTTGAAAATGGAAAATGTCGTCAAAAAAAAGAAGAATTTTATACAATTTTGAACCTTTAAAGACGTCAATGATAGGATTAATATTATATTCAATTAATATAAACAAACTAGAATTGAATTAGTTGAAGTATTAATGTAATTAAAAGATTAAATAATGCAAACACTTTTCTGGCTCAGTTACAGACACGTGTCAGGAATATAAATAGTTTCTTCCTGTGTGAAAGAGCGACCGACTCCTAGTCGTGGGCAGGCACCGTATTCAATTCATACAATTGACGTCCTTCGTAAACCGATCGTGAATCTTAGCTAACTTTGGTCATCAGTGCACCTGCGAGGTAAATTACTGAACAACGTACGTATAGGTAAATGTTGACCAATTCCGTGTGGTGCGACGAACTGGATGAGTCACCTAGTTGATAGAAATTTATTCGCATTGCGAGATCAAAGACTGATCAGAATTGATAATAAGTGTCAGTTTTGCTCATTGGTTTTATACAGCATGCTAGGCGCTAGTATATTGCAGTTCCGGTTTTATCATTCAGCGCTTGAGACAGCAAAAGTGGCATGTTCTTCATTCCCTTTCTAATTGACTTAAAGCTGAAGACTTTTCTACACGACGCGGAACGGTGCGCGTCTGAATTTCGTTTAAAAGAGAAAAAAGCATCCAGCCAACAGTTTTCAAACTTCCTCAATAATCCTCATGGAAATTCTTGAGGGTTAATGAATAAGCTTCTTTTTTCTTCTTCTTCTTCTAACGATTAAACAAAACTTATTTCGTTAGAAATCTTACCGGCTGTTGACTTCTTGTTGCTATTTTCTTCTCGTTTATTTACACGATCAAAATAAGTCATATTCCCTGGAAACTTTGAAAGGAAATCGTCTCACTAATTTACTGTATTTTGGTTTAGAATTGAACTGCTATTTCGTCGCTGTCTTTCTTTATCGTAACGTACACTATATAAATTTCTACAGTACAGACGAGCTGCCCAGCTGTGGCGTCAGTATGGTAACCCCTAGAACGTGCATACCTGTGATAATAAGTCGTTAAATATCTAAATTCGCAGTGAGATGCCTGTGAATGGCCTTATAGTCTGCAAGACCAGTTGTTTTTTTGTTTTTTTACGCTGCACAACACCGTGGAATAACTTGCAGTTTCCGGGGATGCGCGAATTTTACAACGGCTTCACATTAATATTGACCTGATCATTGACTTTCAGTGGGCGATGCTGTTTTCTGAAGTAACATCCTCTTTTCCTTTCTGTTTTTTTTTTTTTTTTCTATTTCTATAGGTTGTTAAAGACAATGTGAACGTGACGTGCAAGTGTCACGGCGTGTCAGGGTCGTGCACCACGCGGACCTGCTGGAGGCAGCTGAGCCCGTTCTACGTAATCGGCGACACTCTGAAGACAAAGTACGAAAACTCGTTCAAGGTGGTCAGCTACACCAACCAGGCCACAGGCAAGTCGCTGCTGGTCAAAGGGCTAAAAGACCCGGACAACGCGAACGGGAACTTGACGCCGAAAGCCACCGATCTGATATACATCGAGGATTCGGTCAGCTTCTGCAAGCAGAACAAATACTCGCCCGGCACCTACGGTAGGATCTGCAACAAGGAGACGAACTGCGACGTCATGTGTTGCGGAAGGGGTTACAACGTGCAAAGCATTGTGGTCAAGCAGCACTGCCAGTGTCACGTGATATGGTGTTGCTACGTCAAATGCAAACAGTGTCTTGATCGAAAAGAGATCTACACGTGCAAGTGAATTCGAGTAAAGTGTCAGTAAATCGGGGAAACCCTTCAGATTACCAAGTTCGAACTTTTCCTTTAATCAGGTTTGGATTATTACTCTGTTACTTATCTGCGCAAAGGATCATATATGTTAAATTAACAGAAAAGGCAAAACCGATGTTAAACCATGGAGATTCTTTTCCCTAAGCAAAATATTTAGCAATGACGTGAGAAGCCAGAAATGTAGAGTTTTACAGCTGCTCGGTGTCTGCCTCAGTACTGGATGATAAACACCTGGCGTCATTAAAAGGAATTAATTATTTATTGTTTCGGATGGTATTTCAGTATATAGTCAATACCCGTTGTTTGATCCTGCGCCATCTCACCAAATAACACGAAAGCTGCTACTAAAGAATTTTTGTTACTAACCGTCTCAACTAAGGGATATATATATATATACCTTGATATTTATTTAATTTTTTTACTTGTACATATGAGCATTAAAAGTACAAAAACTGTTTATATCTTGTTCATGGTTTTAATACACCTACCCTCTCTAAGACGATTTCTTTGTCAATTTTATTTCTGTACTTAGCAGGCATATTTTCGTGCCACGATTAGTAGAGCAGATTTATCATAAATCAAAATAACATGCCAAACAATATAGCAAAATAAACCATTTTTCTTTCTTTTTTCTCTTAACTAAAGATTATTTTATATTACCCAGTACAGATGTCTACTATACTTTCTGTATTGGAAATTGGATGAAATTCATTATTAAAGAATAAAGTCATTAACGTAGAAATGAAGAGTATTTTTATGGAGCAGTACATTTTTACTGTATACAAACTTTCCTATCTTATTTTAAATTTTAAGTTACTTTAACCAGAAAAGAGGGGAAGCACAACAAGACTAACTACGATAAGCGTTTCTTTTTATGATAACAGTTACAAGCAAAATTCAAAAATTCAAAATGGTCGTTTTCTATTTTGATTAAAACGACCTACGAGAAGTCATTTGAACTCGGTATTTATCACCGGGATAATAGACATTTTTATTTATTCTAGATCTGTTTAGATGCATGCTCTTATTGAATAAACTACCTGAAAGTCTAGAGCGGTTTTTGTACAGATTGTAAATAAAGTACCTTCTTTAGAAAAAAAAAATAGATAGATTATTGTATATGATTTGTCCAGTAGCATTAAGTATTTTTGGTAAGGAGCAAATAAATATAACTACGCTATTAGTGACTGGTTTATTAAATATAATTACGCTATTAGTGACTAGTTTATTAAATATAATTACGCTATTAGTGACTAGTTTATTAAATATAACTACGCTATTAGTGACTAGTTTATTAAATATAACTACGCTATTAGTGACTAGTTTATTAAATATAACTACGCTATTAGTGACTAGTTTATTAAATATAACTACGCTATTAGTGACTAGTTTATTAAATATAACTACGCTATAGTGACTAGTTTATTAAATATAACTACGCTATTAGTGACTAGTTTATTAATATAACTACGCTATTAGTGACTAGTTTATTAAATATAACTACGCTATTAGTGACTAGTTTATTAAATATAACTACGCTATTAGTGACTAGTTTATTAAATATAACTACGCTATTAGTGACTGGTTTATTAAATATAACTACGCTATTAGTGACTAGTTTATTAAATATAACTACGCTATTAGTGACTAGTTTATTAAATATAATTACGCTATTAGTGACTAGTTTATTAAATATAATTACGCTATTAGTGACTAGTTTATTAAATATAACTACGCTATTAGTGACTGGTTTATTAAATATAACTACGCTATTAGTGACTAGTTTATTAAATATAATTACGCTATTAGTGACTGGTTTATTAAATATAACTACGCTATTAGTGACTAGTTTATTAAATATAACTACGATATTAGTGACTAGTTTATTAAATATAACTACGCTATTAGTGACTGGTTTATTAAATATAACTACGCTATTAGTGACTAGTTTATTAAATATAACTACGCTATTAGTGACTAGTTTATTAAATATAACTACGATATTAGTGACTAGTTTATTAAATATAACTACGCTATTAGTGACTAGTTTATTAAATATAACTACGATATTAGTGACTAGTTTATTAACTATAACTACGCTATTAGTGACTGGTTTATTACTCACTGATCGGACACAGCAAAATTTATTTTCCACCAGTGACGAATGTAACTATGGATTACAGATTCACGTCTATTCCATCCTTCACAGATCCACAATGATGCACTCAAACGTTCTCCTATTGAGTATGGATCGCCATCACTGTTGTTCTTAATAAAAGCGCCTACAGCAAACACAGTCATTGATACCTGCACCATAGTATATCGAAACTTTGCGCCACCTTTGATTATCCTTTTGTCAAAAAGAAATAATAGTAGCCCTAACGTGGCGGATATAGAAATGTAACTTTTGTGCTCAAGTTTTAACGAAATTTGCATAAAACTGTTGTCTTGGAAAGTTCACTAATTAAATAGTAAAAAAAAAGAAAGAAGATTATTGTACAGGTTCACAAAAGAAAAGTGAAGCAGACGGTTTTCGTCTTTCTTTGCGAACCGTTGTTCCGACGTCGAGGTGAGGACGACGGCTTACAGAAGGGAGCTAGAAGGGGCAGGTGTCGGCTATGATCCTCGGTGACCGAGCGAGTCACCTGGATGCGGTTGGAGGCCTTTGAGACGCAAGCAGGCCAAGTTACCCGCTGAAACGTCCACAGAATACCTGTGAAATCCCTAAAAGAAATCCACTGCTTGAACGTGGACGGAAACCGGGTGGATCTGAGATAACTCACGCAAACGTACAGAAGAGCGAAGAGATTAAAAGAAGCCTGCATTTATAACGCGTCGCGATTTGTGATATCACCGTTGAATGAACCAGTTTTTGTTCCTTTAAATAAGAGTGCTCTGTACAGGAAAACTGAAACTATAACCTAACTGGCTCCCGCCATAAGCCTATTCACCTGTTAACGATCCATAACCGTGTCGAAAAAAGGAATGATCTAACACATTAAATACCGCATTTCAGAGTTTTTTGGGAGGCAGTCGTGTACTTGCACTTTCTTTGCATTCTTGGAATTTTCTGTCTGTAATTCTGCTTTCGAATTAACAGCGGTGACCAAAATTATTGCATCACACTTCGGTTTTTAAGCGGAACGTTGAGTTTTCAGTAACTGTGTTACGATGTAAAAATACAGTATTAACAGAATAAAGCCAATTGATATTCACGTCCACCACGCTATACCGTTTCTCTCTAGTCTATCTTCGATATCGGAAGTGATCCAGGTCATGTCGATCCCTGGATGTCAGTCACGTGATGATGATGATGATGATGATGATGATGATGATGATGATGATTGATATTTATAGTTTCTCTGAGCCAAATATTCCCAATGTCAAAAAAAAAAAAAGAATAGCAGGAGACTTCGATAAATGCAAATATTTCGATATTGTTTCGACAAAAAGAACATTAATTCAGCAAAAGATGAATAGATAAATGATGTTAATGACAGAAAACAGTGCTAGTTCGGCCATTCGTGCTGTCGATTGGCTGGTTCCATCAGTAAGATGGAATAAGTGCCCCGAAATAGCCAAGTTTTTGCTGAGTTATTTGTATCTGGTTTTAATAACTGCTTTAAAAATTGGAAAGACAACGCTCTTCACATCTCGTGTCAGGTGAGGTGGAATTTCTTAAAAAATTTATCTTTACTTTTAATTGCTCTGTGACAAGTCGCGCTCGATTTATTTTAGGTTAAATTAAGTTTTAAAAACTTTGCTTAAACCGACGGATGACTTAATATTTTGGGCTGTTTGTTAAAAAACAAAGGAACTGTTATTTTATTCCGATAAAATGTCACATCTAACACAAAAAGAAACTCCTACGAAAGACACATTTCGTGTCTACGGTAAAATTACCAGCGAAACTCCCTGATATCAGCCGCGTTCGTTCCAGAGGAACACTTTCGCAGAGTGTGTATAACCCTTTCCGGGCGAGCGGGCTGCGTATGTATCTCTTGGCCCTTCTGTACTGGCTTGTCAACGTGGGTTTCTCCGGATGCTCCGCTTTTAATATTTATTTCCCCATAGCGAACCTTTACTGAGATCTTTCTCTTCTTTTTCTTTTTCTAAATCGAGTGGCGACGACGGCGCTTGAACTACTGACTCTTTCTGTTCTTTCGTCTCGCCTGCCTGGAAGCGTTATTCTCGCGACCCGACTTTCTCACGCGCCCGCCTCTCGCCGTACCCAGCTCTATCGGGCGCTCATCATCACGCCCCGCCCCCCCCTTGCCACGGCGCCCGAGGCTCATCGTTTCCATTTAAACCCAACGAACTGTTGCGCTATCAGGCGAATAAAAATCATTCCACTAAACCGATTCAGCCCAAAGGCTGAAAAGCTATACGTGAAAACCATTAGGCTCCCTTAAATATCAAGTAGCGAACTGAGATTTCCCCAGATGGGTAATAACCAAGAGGTCTTCTCTCTAGCATTTTTTTTTTAAAGTTATGAACTATACATATTTTTTAAAAATTTACCAAAGTCGAAATTCTTTGTAATTTTATTTTCATTGCATACATTTTTTTCTTTAAAATTAATACGCAGTCTACCGTCCCTTGAGGCTTTTTTTTAAAATATATAATTGCATTTTTCGTGAATCGCCCTACAAAAGATGACGCAACAAGTTTTATATGTAAAAACAATTACATTCTTTATCGCACCCAGCACATAAACACAAAACTGGAGTAGATGACGCATTTTTACTTTAACACCGGATGATTCAAGTAAGAAGAAAATAACCGCATGCGGCTAATACACCGGCTTACAGTAGTCGGCGTCACTGTTGTTGGTAAGTGATTTGGATGTCCAAATGCTGAGTCCTCCTCGTAACTGAGAGATGTTCGTCGAGCCGACACCGTGGGCCCCAAGAGGTCTCTCTCAAGTCGGGCACCAAGATGTTGCCGTACAGCTGTTTCACGCTATGGCGATCATCAGCGACAAGTCTCCTCCGACCCCAACCTGGGATCGAACCCGGTACAGGAGCAACGGTCCCCTTACGGAGCTAACCCGCTAACACCTGCCATACCGGGCCCGCCTGCTGCTGCTGTCGGCGTCCGATGAAGCTAACACCTGGGAGAAGACAACGGTAAAAGAGATCGGTCGGAAACTATGGTCCATCTGCCGCCCATCCACTGATTATAGGCGCAAATGGTTTAGCCAATGTTCCGATTCCGTGACAGAACCATTCAGCTTTGGCCAAAGGGATTTGGGCTCGGATTTGTTATCGGCCCTTCCGAGCGTCCACACATAGTACTAATAAATAATAATAATAATAATAATAATAATAATAATAATAATAATAATAATAATAATAATAATAATAATTTTAAATTTTTTTATAAAATGAAATGAAAGTCATTACCTCAGAAAATGCATTTATAGACATATCTTCATCATTGCTCGCATTTTGAGCGAGGTAGACTCCATAGTATCCCTGGACACTTTAATTTAAATATTTCCTTCGTGTTTTGGTTGCTAACGCCAGGTTAGTGTATCCCTAATACTTGTCTTGTCTGTCTATTACAGTCTTCGCCTTATTTAGACTTTATTTACTTTATTCTGTTCACTTATTTTCGTGGTTGTATTCTGTCCTCGTTAAAGACGGAAAACTCGGGTATTTTAATTTAAAATTTGTGATATAAAACTCCAGATTCCTTTGAAATAATTATTTTGAAAATTACGCACCGCCGGATGGTCTGTTCTAAATCAAAATAAGCCTTTCATTCTATCTTGCTAATTTACCAAATTCGGCCGAATGAGTCACTGGTTGGGGGGGTGGGTATTCACACAGGTACACGGAACAGGTATGGCATGAAAAATAGTCGTGAACTTTCTCCGGGCCGGCTGAACACGTCACAGAGCACTGGCACAAACAGCCGAGTGAAGAGTTACCCAAGCTGACAGCTTGTCTTGTTAGAACCTTCACTTGCTTAGATGTTGGGAGAAGACGATAAAGAACATACTACAGCGCAAAGACCCGATGCCTTTTCTTGTTAAAAAAGCTATATATATATTTGCCGCGCGCCGTATGTTAACATTAACCCGTTTCTCTCGGCGACCCGTTGATAAAGGGAGGAAGGACTGCAACGGCTTAGATAGGTTTTAAATTTAGCAGAGAGAAACAACAACAGAAGAATTTAAATTCATTTGGTATTTAAAGTTCTGTAGCTTCGGGACTTTATTTCGTTATTATCGCTAAAGTTGTTAGTGAATGATTGATCTGGGTAAATTAGGTTTGTCCCATTTACAAATAATTACAAACGACTGTAGTAACGTTTCGGGAATTTCTCAAGAATCTCGCCAACGCCATTCTGCTGACCGAACCGTGTCAACGTCGGCGGCACTTTCGCGGAAAAGGGGCTTCTTTTATATCTGTTTTTGTATCCAGCTCACGTGGATGTCGAGAAACAGAGGAGAGTTTGTTGTTGTTGTTTTGTTTTTTTTTTTTAATTTTCGCTTCGTCGTTTTACGTGACGGCTCTACATCCTGAACACCGACCCTTCCGCCGGCTTCTTTCCGGGGTGAGGTTCACCGCTAACTTTGAAACCCATCATCGCAAAGACAAAGTAGTGACGTCACGGGGACAAGATCGACCCCGGCGTGGCGCCCGTGTCTCCCTCCTCAGCGAACTGCTCGGTCGGTCCCCGACTCCGCACCGGTCCACTTGTTCTACATTTAACGAGGAGAGTCCGCGCGGTCGGTCGCGGTGGTGTAGGTGGTGGCGAACGGGGTTAGGGTTAATTTTATAATCGAATTTACAAGGACCGAATCCAGACGAGTGCCCAGAACACTGACGAAGGCAGCCCGGAACACACTTCGGAGAGGCTGCCATCGTCGGACGGGATGGATTCGACGGGAATTTAACAGAGCTAAACCCACACAACCGACAGATAACAGCGCATCAAATAAAGTAAATTATCTGACTAAACAATACTTTCTTCTGGCCGAAAAGCATTTAAACTGAACTAATGTATGCATATATATAAGTAGAGCGTACCTTTATATTAAAGCTCAGGTTTTCTTTTTTCAATTTAAATTTTAATTGCAAATGAAGTCTGTTTATTTAAAAACATTCCTTTGATTTGGCCAATAATATCTCTGTTTTGTTCTTAAAATTAAAATCTCTTCTTTTAACATTAACTTGTATTATACTCGTTCTTTCGGACTGAAAAACATTGACGGAAGTGTCTCCGCGATTATTATTATTATTATTATTATTATTATTATTATTATTATTATTATTTATTATTATTAATCGCCTTATTGTTTTTCAGAGTTTAAAATTATTAAGCGCATTATTTGTTTTGGGAATTCTATGGAGGACGGTTACGTTCTGAGCGGGTACCTGCTCCCGGCGGTGAGGCCCCGCAGGTGCCCCGACAAACACCGACAGAGGGGTCTACGAAGCGCTCTCGTCGATCAACACCGGCGAACATGGGCGTGCACAGCAGTCGTAGATTAGACCGAAGAGCCCGAGCCGCCTCCTCTTTATCAGCGCCCGTCCGGAGCTATCGTGATTTAGGGAAGTGTAATTTCGTTTATCTCCGGCGCTCTAATAAATGACGGATTTCCCCGACCCCTCGCCGTCCTGTTTACACGCCCTTTCTCCGTGGGGCCCCCGTTCGACCCGCCGGCGTACGCAGCGCCGGGGGGATGAAAGCAAAAATTCCCTTCCCAGAGACAATTAAACGAGCGACAACAAACATCAACAAGAGAACGTTTCCGCAATTAATCCCTCTCTCTTTCCGAGGTGTTCCTTCGGTGGTTGAAGCATCAAAAAAAAAAAAAAAAAGAAAAAAGAAGGGGAGACGGGGGGGCGGCGGGCGCCCCGGTTTCCATACACAAACCCCGCGCCATGTTTGTTCCCTTGTTTGGAAGGCGAGGGGAGCTCGCCGGACAATAGCTCCGCGGATGACCGGAGGTCATCAGAAGCATTGAATAAATGGCCGTTGGTTTTCACACATTTTTCTTGACTGATATTAATCAAAGCCAATCCGAAATCCTCTGCTTTTATTCCTAACCAGGAACAGTACATAAACAGAGAAAACGGGACACAGTTGGAAGTCAAATAGTTATTACAGGAAAATGGAGCCCAGTAAATCATTATTAAAGTCCTTTGTTTGCCCCCTCCATGCGAGCTGACGGCTTTAGGTTTTGAGATAAGCGTTTCTTAATCAGCGCATTTCAAACAGAACAAACCAATCAATCTACCTTCGACGGTACCAATCAATCTGCCTTCGACGGTGCGTGCGCCCCTAACAAACCCAATAGGGCTCCTCTAAACTATTTCGGGTCAGTTATTTACGATGAACGGTGATTGTGTTGGGGGGGCGCTACGAATTAAAGTATGTAATAAATTCGAAAGGCTAACTCTTTACCATTTTAGGTCAAGAGTTTGTCTTAATCTAAATTAAGGAAATGGCGTACAGTGTAGAGCATTAAGAGAGTTTTGGGTTACAAGGACCGCAGAGGTTATCAGTTGTAGTTACAGAGCAGAGGAGACAGAAACACAGTGAGAACCGAGACAATTCTCGTGCGTACCTGCTATAAAGGTGTTCACCATTTTTTTTCTTTTTGGATGAGGAAGGTGACGTCATACAGGTGACATTCTGCTCCGATTTCAATTAACACAGTGATCTTCTCTTTGCTGTTTAAGCGAGTCGTTCTCGGGCGTAGAGGCGGATAATAAAAAGTTGTTAATTCGCTTACCCGGGTTTGGTTGACTTCAGATGAAGTCTCTGCTTTAATTCAACCAAAAATATCCTTAAATGTGGCAACTAGGCAACAACAGAAGAAAAACAACAGTACTTCAATTATGAGTGTGTATTGCTTAGTTGTAGTGTTTTCAAGTAAAATATTTCTTTTAAAAAAGAATCATATAAGTATAAAATGATTAAGTATTAGTTACTCCGCAATACCTTAGATTTCTGTAAAATGGTGGGAAAGTAATGAACGGGAGAGGGTTAGGACTTTATGCGATCTTCACTTCGTTGGCGCATGCGCGACAGTCGCCGAAGCCGGATAACTTCCCTTTCTTAGGCGTAACCAATTTTTCACTTTATATTTTTCTCTTTAGTTCCCATTTAAAAAAAAAAATTGCTTTTGCCACTGTTGTCAGATCTAGCACGAGTTCTATGAGAGTTAACTAAGTGTTAGGTAACCCGGATTTTATGTTTCTGTTATGTTATTGTGGGTTATAATCCGCAAATGAGACAGTGCGTGGACTTAGAATCTCTAAGTCTCGGAGTTAACAAACAATACTGAAATCGTCAGATGATTAGTCTGTACTTTTTCGCGTTGTTGTTAGTAGTAATAAAGAGAGACTTATCAACACGGACCCTTCCCACGCCGGCAGCCACCGGATCTAGATCCGAGATGGACTGTTTGGCACCGCACACGGAAAACCTCTGTTCTCGTTTGCGAACAATGCGCAGAAAGATCTCAAATATTGCCGACTTCCAAATTACTCACGTGAGCCGTAAAGTCCGTTCTCAAACGGCGATTTGGCGCCATATTGTACGATATCCCAGCCGAAAGCTCTCGTCAAACAAACCACCACTCCATCTCTGGAACGCGTTTTCTTTTAAAAAAATAATAAGTTATTACGAGAATTGTTACTGGATGGGAATTCTCCTCTCTCTCTATCGCTCTCGAGCTCTCTCTCTCTCTCTTCTCTTCTCTCTCTCTCTCTCTCTTCTCTCCCTCTTCTCTCTCTCTCTCTCCCTCCCTCTCTCCATCTCTCTCTCTCTCTCCATCTCTCTCTCCCTCTCTCTACTGATGTCATCTTCTTCTCTCTCTCTCTCTCCCTCTCTCTCTCTCTCTCTCTCTCTCTCTCTCCTCTCTCTCTCTCTCTCTCTCTCTCTCTCTCTCTCTCTCGTTTTACACGCTAGTAGTAACTAAATTATGACACCAGCTTAGTGCTCCTTTCAATGAAAATCACAGGGTTCCATTACCAACGATTCCTGCACTCGTATTCTGCTTCTCGGATCTGCGTAAAGCGCAAAGTTCGAGTCTCAGATCTACCAGCTCCACGTACGTTCAGTTTTTACGCCGAAAATGACCAGGATATGCAGTACTTTCGTTAACTGAAAGTCTTAAAACAGCATGCCTTCAGATAAACATACCCCACTATCAGCGTATTCTGCGCTCTCAGGGATATAAAGAGTTTAAGACTTTAATTCAATGTCTGTATTTACTTTATTTAACATTCTTTAACAGTTGCGCAGAAGAGTCATTTACGTTATCTAAATTTGAAGCGTGAACCTAATCTCTGAAAATATGGCCCACGCAGACAGATAAAAAAAAAAAAAAAAAAAAAAAAACAAAAGAAATATTTCAGCCGGTTTAACTTAGTGTTTTTCTGGTCCCCACTTACTAAAAAAAAGGGGGTGGGGACGTACAGAACAGAGCATCCGCTTCGAAAATAAGGTGAAATACAAACACTTCGGGCGAACTGAGATCGTTTATTGCAGCGCTTCTGTACATTTTTAAAGATAACTATGAATGCGGCTGTGAAGATGTCAAATAAAAGGAAAGTCAGCCATCAGAGTTGCAGTAAGTCGACTGGAAAAGGGTCAAATATCTGCTAGCGGAACGACGGTTTTTGTACTCGCAGGATACCGCGACTGGAAGATCTCCGGCTAAGACGGCTCACCTCGCCGATAGGTCTTTCGACACGCTTCCCATTGTACGGCGTCGGGAATTCGATAATGGCTTTCACGTTCTTCGAAAAGTAGCAGACCGGCAGCAGAATTCGCTGGTTTCCAAAAGTTAAAAAAATATATATATATTCAGAAATGGTTACAATTTTATTCGCCAAATGATCACAAACTCGTGTTATAAGACTGAAAAGATGTAAATGTCAGTTTTTAAGAGTGTAAAGAGGAAACAAGGAATTCGGAAAAAAAAAGGAGAGCAGGTAATCAGTGCGGCACTTAGTCCTCTCTGAATGGAATACGTCAGTCACTGACTTTGCATGTTGCTGTTAACTCCATTACCAAGAGTAGTGAGCAGTTCTTGGAGCGATCTTGGAGGTGGTTGAAGAGAGGCAACACCTCTTCCAAGAGCATTCCGAAACTCTCGATTGGATTTCTCAGGAAAAGCTGCTGGCCGTTTTATAAAGTAATGATTTGATCTTGGAGATACCGGTCAGTTACGCGTGCCCAGTGTGGACGATGGACGAACGTTATTTTTCATTAAAAGAAAGTTAATTCCAATAGAATCCTTGCATGGTCTGATGCAGGAATTCCAAATTTCGTCTCTCTCTCTCTGACGTCATATCTCTCTGTGTGTATCTGACGTCATCTCTCTGTCTCCCTCTCTGTACTGACGTCTCTCTCTCTCTCTCTCTCTCTCTCTCTCTCTCTCTGGACGCCTACGAAAAAAAATCCAGGTCTGTACGCCCATCCAATCAAATCTCTGCCAAGATATTACCCCGAATTTAGCGATCTTTTTCCATAGTTTTTGCACTTTCTACGTTCTCTCCAGATGAGTTCAATACGTGCTGAGAATCACCTTCTGAACAATCTTCACTTACCAATTTTTTTAAAAAAAAAAATAAATTTGGTTTCAGTCATATAGTGCCCCAACAAAAGCCTCTGTTTATGGCGGCGGGTCAAGGACAACAGGCATACCATGCCCCTCTTTCCGGCAGCTTCCACCGTATGGATAAAGCCGATACCAGCTTCTGTGGCCGCAGAGATCAGAAAGAAGTTAGGTCGATGCCGAAGTCCCGTTTCGCCGAGCCAATAGTGACACAGCGATCAGCTACTGGTGTTGAGAAACGTGGTCAACCTTGAACTTCTCTTGCTGTTGTTTAAAAACTCTATGCACCTGAGTTTTTTTTTTTTTTTTTCTGTAGCCGAGAAACTACACTTCGGTTTGTGACTGTCCCACCTTACTCGCCTAGAAGACTGTTTTTGAAAGCCGTAAACGTACAGATCCAAAATTAAAAATCAAGACAGATGGCTTTTGTTCATGCCACCAAACATGATCTACTTGGTCTTACTGACATTCATTTGCATATTTCTTTGACAGAAGTTACCTGCCTGGATAGGAGTTGGCTTTATTCACTAAATATTCAAATAAAACTTTTTGGAAAGATATTTAATTTTGTTTTGCTTACAAAAGTTCGCCCTTTCCCGCGGGTTGGCCGTAATCTTGTACTCTTGTACTTTTCAGAGGGACACCTGACTTCCGGGTGACGTAGACCTTTATTTACAAATTCAAAACTGATCGTTGCTCAAAGAAGATCGGCTGAGCATCGGCTTTCAGGGTAAGATGAGCGTTGGTCTTGGTGTAATAACAGGATCTTTGTCAATAACCTGCACTGTGCATCAGCAGTTCTGTCCATATCTGACGCTGGCCAGAAGCTAACGGACGCTGCTACCCAGGGGAACTTCCATCATTAGCGTCCACTGACAAGTGGAACGACGGGGCCGGTATCCGCAGCAAGCGTCGTTAGATATCATAGCGCAGCAAAATCACAGGGTTTACGAAGGGGGCGACTAGGCCCCGAGTTCAGGTTAACCCTGTCCGTCTGTAGATCCACAATGTTATAGACCCTCCTTTAATATCTGCTTCTTCGTGGCCATGCAGACGTTTATCAGATTCCCCTTCTTATTGCGGGAATAGCGGATGGTGGGTTTCCCGTGGCCCTCTCGCGGTAGTCGGCCGAAGACTACTGTCGATTTTCCTTCCCCTTCTCATCGGGGTACATCCCTTACAAAAAAAAAAAAGAAGAAAGAAATCATACCTGACTCGTGTATTTTCCGACGATGGCGCGAGTCTCCGCCAGAACATTTCTCCCAAGCTAATTACCCAGCAGCCAAAAAGTAATAAGGCTGAGCGACGAACAGAATGACCAGGTATGAAAGATCGTGAGCGATGAAGCGGAAATTGGTTCGCTCGGCTTGGTCAGACTGCACTTACTTCTCCCGGTCGAATGTAGGGGGCGGGACTCATCAATTCCATCTAAAGCTGCGCCTGCTAAAGTCCGGTTTGTAAGCAGTCCCACCAACAAATATTCACAAACCACCACAACTGACGGATTTTATTATTATTATTATTATTATTATTATTATTATTATTATTATATTATTATTATTATTATTATTATTATTATATTATATTATTATTATTATTATTATATTATTATTATTATTATTATTATTATTATTCTTATTATTATTATTATTATATTATTATTATTATTATTATTATTATTATTATTATTATTATTATTATTATTATTATTATTATTATTCTTATTATTATTATTATTATAAATGCGTATCGAGAGATCAGCCGAACCCAAGAACAATTACTCGAGCAGAAATCTCATATTAGTAAGAACACTGGGAAAGTGTCCCTGATAGCACGATTTTCGGAATAAAAGAGCACGATATTGTCCCCTGAGATCTTGTTTCTCGTCCATCCAGTGGAAGGAGAAGCGGGTCGTCTTCCCGATCACCAGTAAAAGAGAATCTGGTAAAGAGACTTACTAGAAGAGAAAAAAACAAAACCTGCTACGGCGGTTGAACGTCCCAACTGGTTTTGTAGACAGTGAGACGTGGGCAGGGGGAGTAAGTTTGTGCTTCAGTATTCGTAAAAGTCCGCCATCGTGATCGGTGTAAGCTCCGGATGTTGTGGCGGGAGGAGACGCTCCGCGCCGAGCAAAGAATATGAGCGAATAGTCTCCCATGGAAGAAGCCCAAGGTGGATGCGCCAGAATGTCGCGATCAAAGGTGGCGAAGTGTGAAGAGGCAGAAAACAAGGAGATAGCGGGGCTGAGAGCGATGACGGTTGGACGGCCAGAACCAAGGCTGACCAGCTGTAGAATGGGTGGAGGAGTACAAGAAACCGGCCGGCTGGGACGGAGTGATGGAAACTTGACAGAATAATGGAAAAGACAGGAACAGTAGTGGTAATACAAGCGATGGAACGCAGGACGCGAGAAGAGAAAGCAGTAGATGATGCAGCCCAGGTGTGTATCGCCTGAAGAGAAGATTGAGCAGCAGCAGAACGCCACCCCGCGTTACATAGATGTATCAGTAGTTCGGTTTTCGTGAGTTCCCATAAACAGCGATAAGAAGAGTTTGTTATTTTTTTTTTTTTTTAAAAATGAGAAGAGATGGAAAGGACGCTAAGAGGAAACATCTGGAGAGAGAGGCGTGTTCAAAAGACTATTCCGTTACAGATGAGGTCGGGGTATGTATTAGATGCGTTTGCAATGATCTCGGTAGCGTACGGTAAATGCTTAGCTAGATAAAAGGGCCAAGGAGTGTATCGTAGATACTGATAAAGGTTGCGCAGACTTTAAAACTATGCCGGCGAGAGGGGAGTACGCCAGATGCAAGAGTGCTTTCCGAAAGGAAAGTCACATCGTCTGCGTGTGTATGACGCGTACTTGAGAGAATCGGGGATGCGAGAAATGAAGTGACCGCGGTGGTATCGGAAGGCGGTACCGGCCTTCAGCAAGGACTCGACCTGAAGGCCGGACAGTGTGAGAGACGATATAGAGAACAGCGCAGATAGGAAGCCAGTTAGCGACAAACAATTAAGTGCGAAATGAAAGACGCAGCCCAGTAAAAGTTATGGTAGGGTACAAATGCGCGTGTTTAGCATCGTTAAGAGTTCCTTTTAATCCCAGGTAGAGGAAAGCGGACGGTCCATACGGGTGTTGAAACATCGCGCAAGAGATGCAGCCTTAACACTACAGATTATTAACCGTGAACACTACAAGTCTGAACAGTGAGCTGGTCAGGGACGGGCCGAGAGACGTGACGACATTTTATAGTCCACATTCACTAATGTGATAGGAAGCCAATTCCTAGGGTTTCCATGATTCTCGTTCGCGAAGCTATTGCCAAAACCGTAGGCTTTTTGAGAAGTCGGAAGACGTTTCCGTTGTTAATGGTGGCATAAAGGAAAAACTTTAAAAGGCAAAAATAGAATTCTAGAATCCGTCAGGACCTGGAGATCGTATAAAGAAGGAGAAAAAAACAACAATTAAGTTAAAGAAAACCGATTTTCTAAAAGATACGAGGTGTAATAGTCGAAAGCGATCTTTAATTCCTCAAAGACTGACATGACAGATACTTTTCCCCGACATCAGCGAGGCTACAGATGAGCTAGTGAAGATCACGTGCTCTCCTGTAAAATGAGCCTTTTCCGAAGGTAGTCGCTGCGGCGAGGATAGAAGTAGGTATCAGTGATAGCGTAAGGAGTTACGGTAGGGATCAGAGAAGCAGGTGGGAATAAACAGCCATGCTAGGAGGTCACTGTAGCTATACAGACTCTGGCGTGGGGAAAGTGCGTCAAGGAATCTGTTAGACTAGCGGAAGTTAATGAAGAGCGAAGAGATGAGTGGTAAAGGGGTGGCTGGAAAATACAGACGGAAATCTCCACCCGATATGCTGGAGTGGGTAAAAGAAAGTTCTATCTGTGGACAGTGCTGACGCATGGATAGCGAATATTTTGGTAGTATGGAAGGAATAGCGTCAGGTGAAAGGATTCTATCGGTATGGTCCACGCTTTTGAGATGATCTTATAAGGGAAAAGATAAGATAGTGACCCCCGCTATGTCAGGCGAACGAAAAACCATTTAGTCAGAACCGACTACCTTTTGCACCTTGTCGATTCAAATCGGTTTCTTAAAAGAAATCAGGCAGGGAATCTGTGTAGATGGTAACTAACAATGAAGTCTGCTTACGTTCAGACAAGGGTCCTTGGAACCGTTAGCGTACCTAGCAGTGGACCGGCCATTATCGTGTTTGAAATCAAACCTGCTACTTACGTACCCTACCTGGCGAGGTTCTTTTTACGAGTTTAGATATTCCTGCCTTTCCGGCTGGTGTAAGGGTAATCAGGGTATGTGGTCTGTATTTCCATGACAGGGTTCGTGTGTCCAAAATGCCGGTTGCTGATGTAATTTCCATGAGTAGTTGGGGAGTTGGTCCCCAAAACAGGAAACGGTTCCTCGTCTACCGGTACGGAAGGAACCACCTGCTTCTGGAAACTAAGGGTTCGCGGACGGGAAATCAGGAAAGTCTTTTCTCGCCAAAGGAGTCGGCAGTCACGGTGTTTACTGGCACCGTCATCTTCCATTAGAAGCCTCTTCTGGTCAGGCGTGTGCCAAATGACGGCTCACATTGATCCCCTTTTCCTCGATGACAAGGATGAAGTCCAATCCCCTTCTTCTAAGGAGAATATTTACTTCTCTTCGCTTTCAACCCTCGAAACTTGTAGGATATTCTTTTCTCCTTCACAGCCTCGAATTTCCGTCATATGACGTGACCCGGGTTCCAACATCTGAAACACAGGGGCGGAAAGCCCTGTGTAGTGATGCATCCTGGGTAACCGGCAATCTCTGAAGATGGTAATTCATCAAACTTGTCGGGCGACGCGGTTATGAACAATGGTCCTGGCTAGTCAATCTTTTTCGAGTTTCTTCTGGTAAAATCCTGAAGATAGACCTGGCCCGGGTCTTTGATATCGTTAAGGATGTCAGATGCCTTGCGAAAGCAGAACAACTAAGGCTTCATCATATCCATATGGAAAAAGAGATCTACCACTACCTACCGACACTTACCTGGACATTCGCCTCTCCTTTTAGATCCTTTATGAAAGGTGTCGAAATAGGGACCAATGGAAAGCACCAGGGAACTCCGTGCCTCGTGGCGCGGACGGAAAAATTCGTTTTGTCTCGCCCATTCTTGGCGCCGATGGCCCTAGATCATTTACATGATCCGAAACTGAATAGTGGGGGGTACTCGCGTGGCGACCCCACCCCTCCGACCGTCACACCCCAGCCCCATGCTTGATTTTGTACAGTGGCTGACTTCGTGCTGAGGAGAGGGTTAGGACCCCGTCAGGACTCGTGAGGCTCCTGTGTCGCCTAATTTGACTCAGCAAGTAATATGTAATCAAATAATCAAAGATGCAAACGTCGACAAAAGGGACAGACCTTTAAACGAACAAACAGCTGGAAACAAAGCCGTGTAATTCTATTTTGTTTACTCAAGTTCAGATACGTTATGGCCTTCTTATAGTTTATCCGTATCAACAAAATGGGAAAATAATAACTATAATATTTAAGATGAAACAAAATCAGTGGCGTGTAAAATCAAAAAGCACCCGTAATAAAAATCATTCAAGTGAAACGGAATTTAAAATAATAAAAAATCTCTATAGGTTTATGACTTGTAGCGAGCAGCATCCAGAAGCTTATCTGTTTGGGAGAAACACCACCAGAGTGAGAAATTTTAAATTAATTACACTCTCTGCATCCAGTGGAGGTAGAGAAAAGCCTTGTATTAGATTTGCATTTATGTACTGATGTTTTCAGATACAAAACCGATACAACAAAATACCTTCTAATATGGAAAATAGAGTAAATCGCAATAGAAAATACCCGCCACACACACACACACACACACACACATGCGAAAATGAAGCAAAATTTAAAGATAATAAGAATAAACAGTAATTTTGATGTTATACTGGAATGTCTACACAAAGAATATAAATTCTGAGAGTACATATAGAATTCTGATTATATCTTGATACTATTACTAGTTCGAATAATACTTTAAAAGAGTAAATTTTATTTATCTGTACTTAGGACCACTGTATTTTACCTGAAGAAGATAAATGAGTTAAAAAGAGTAGAAAGCGAACAGAATTATTACAGATCGTTGATGGCCTCGTTCGAATTTTGTTCCACCAGGGGGCACTGAATACTAAAGTATCTCATGCTAGATTTTGTAACTTAATTCCTTTATGTTTACTGCTTTTTTACTTAATGTAGAAAATTATATTTTGAAAGTCAATTAAGCGATCGTTTCTTGTGGTTTTTAAATAATTTTATTCCCATTTATTTATATTTTTTAATCATATTTTAAATTAATGCATAAAGCACAGATTTCGTGTGTTATGTAAAAATATTTATGCTAAGGCTTTTTGTTTTTATTTTTTTTTTTGTACCATAGAAAACAAGTGAATATTCATCTTAGGATAAAGAATAATTGTAAGAACGTCTATTCATCATGTTTGCTTGCTTGTATTCCGACTTATTTACAGTAAATGTGTACGGTCTAATTTAGTTACGTTTTAAATATGTGTGTGTTGATCATGGAATCTTTGTGGATCTCAATGCATTATAACTATTTAACTACATAACATACAAAAAGAAAGGTAATAGATAGTATTACAAGGCTTAAAGATTCTGAATGAAGCATCGATGAATTTTTATAGTTTCTGTGACCCAGCTCTGCCGATACCCCCAACACGTTCTCCGGGGCTGATCGGGTGGGAGGATGTCATCGACAGCCCTTTTGATTTGCGCTTCGAGTTCTTCTAGACAGCATTTCTAAAATTAAAATTGAAATGATTTTAGCAGTTTATATCTTTGCCATTTTAAAGTTTAATCTTTAAAAACAATAACAAATTAACTGGACGTTTGTTGTTTTTGTTTTTGTTTTTTATGGTAATATTCCTATTTGTTGTTGTTGTTCTGCTTTTATTCACTGGCGAAGTTCGGAAGTTAAATGTAAGATCCGTGAATCGTTTTCTTCACTGCCACTAATAAATCATTTGTTAACGGCACCGTGTCTTCCGTTAGATATTTTAATATTTATTTCACTTTGTCACAACTATAATTGGTAGGTTTCTTCAAGGTACCTGTGGTGGGACGAAGCTGCGGAGAGTTTTGTTTAAGACAGTTTTGGTATTTCATAACCGTTCCCAATGTCCCGATGGCTTTCAAAATGTCCGCTGAGCTCCTTATGTCATCGATCAGAAAAATACCTATTATAACGCACTGATTCGACATGTTATGGTTACCTTATGTTTATTTAGAGAACTGTAATCGCTTATATTTAAAAAGTATATATATATATATATATATATATATATATAAGTATCTTTCATCTAAACAAATTATTAGTAGCATCGGTTTTATTATTTTGAAGTCCTAAAGCGACATCACCTGAGATTTACGGGCAGAGCGCCTCAATTTAATGGTGAAATATCAGTTTTAATTATTAAATAATAGATACTGAATAATTAAAAGTTTTAATTTGTAACAGCCGAAGATCTGCCAATAGAAGTTTTTCGGCTGTGTTTAATACATACTAACTAACTGGTAAATAGATAGCCAGTGTTTAAGTTTCGAAAGGTGACTGGACTTTTACGGATTTGTTAGTCCCTTTAACTGTCGAGGCGACAGCCCTGGTTTTAGTGAAAACACTCTCTTAATTCCTTTATTGGAAAATTTTGTATGTAAGATTCTCCTTTATTTAGAAAATTTGGAAAAAAAATGACCGTAAATATAGAAATTAAAAATACCGAGTGTCACAAATACATGACGGATTATCTCCCATGTTTCTGGCTGCTTTGTCTACGGGAGATAATTGACATTGAGTTAGTTTAAAGAAAGGACTTAGTAAAAAAATTAATATAAATTACAGTTAATTGTATTAAATTAGACGATGGCGGTGTAATTATTTATTTTTGTCCCAAATATTAACATTTTAGAATAAGTCCATATTTTAATGAATATTTTAAATGATAGATACACTAAATTTGAGCGTTTTTTTTAAATTATTTAAAGAGTTTCAGTTTGAATTTGTCTCCCGTAGATTAAGTAACGCCTGATATAATTGACGCAAGGTTCTTTCTATTCTTTTTTGGTTTTGGTTGGCATATATTCCCGTAATACCATAATAATTTGTTATTCATGTGTGTGTGTGTATATCAATGATACACATAACCTGTCATGTCTCATTCTTCAAAAGAAATAGCAGAGTAACTACTAAAAAGGTCAGTTATACTACATATTTGCTTGCTTTTAGTGTTTAGAAATTTGAATTTAGGCAAATAAACAATATACTAAACGTAATTGTTATCCAGTCAGTTTAATTTTCAGCAGTAAGCTTATAAAATCTTTCCCGAGTAAAGAAATATTCATTAATTTGAATGATAAATCATCAGTTGTAATTTATTTCATGTACCCACAACTGCAACTACAAAAAATTTAAGTTTTCATCAAGTCTATCAAAACTTCGGTTACTTCTTATTTTATGTCCTTTGGTATTTTTAGAAATTTATTTCGAAAGTGAATTTTAAAAAGGTGGATTAAAATATTTCTGCACAAACACTTTGGTAAATTAAGCACCTACCTACAGTATTAGGTCTCTTGAATATCGGTAAACTAAACTTGATTGATTTGCTTGTTTGTCATTATTCAGAATAATGTTCACGATTTAGAAGTAGCGACCCTGTTCTTATTCTAGAATCGCCTTTTCTAAATCTCAATAATTCTTCTTCAGTGTTTTTTTCTTCTAATAAAGACCCCACGGGTGAATGTGGATGTGGCTAAACTAAGTTGGATTGTAGTAATGATGATGGAATCTCTTCACTGTTACAGTCCACTCACCAAGCACTCATTCCTACAGAAATTCTGGGTGTGACAGTTCATAATATGAACTCATATACGAGCATCTCACTGTAAACAAGCTTAATTAATTATGGATACTGAAATAGTCACCATCACGGAAATAATTTTAAAAGACTTTTTTTTTTTGGATATCTCCGTTTTTACTACCAGAGGAGAGACAGCAGTTTTTAGGGTTTGTTAACGCAGCCATGAACCACTGGCTACAGGCTCGAAGAGATGATATCCATGCGCTCAGCGATATGGCAGCAGTATTTATCCTGTCAAAGAGGCGCTTTACATTTCTGTTTAGAAAACAAACAATTTCCAGCGACATTAGGGGGTCTAGGGAAGGGGGGTGGTGCCTTCTGTCTCCTGATAAAAACGCACCAGAATATCAGATTGGTCGTCATGATTCATATAATTCCGACCCTATCCGGCTGATGGACTCTCTCAGCTCAGCTCGGTCCTGGGGAAAACTCCGTCAGAGAGGTCGGTGGCCGCCGCCGCTCACTGGTGGGGATCCATTACCAGGAAGGGCTCAGTCATCGACAATTACAGTGTTTGTGGAGAATTCCCCCTTAACGTGACCAATTACGATAAGAATACTGCCGGCCCCCTAGCATGGCGCACAATTAATTGACAGCGCTTCCTAGTGGACAACTTCAGCACTACGCTTCTTCACCAGAATTGTCTACCTTGTTTACGTCGGCGTGGAGGCGTAAATAATTATAGTGTGACGTCATCAATTGTAATATCGAGTAATATCAGTCGTAGTGTGATATCCTCTTGCTTCGGCGGTCGCTTTGCTCGCCGACGATGGCTAATTCTAGAAGCTTGCACGGCAAGGTATGTATGTACAACTTAGCAGACGATAAGCAGCCAGCTGGACTGGGCGGATGAGACCTGGGCGGTTAGGCAGTAGTTATGATATCTTTATTTTAATGTGAACGGTTTATGTATGGTTCGACACGAGCCATGCTGTTTTATAACTGTTTTGGTGAAGTGATTTGTGGTATGACGTGAGCCATGCTGTTTTATAAGCTGTTTTAGTGAGGACATTTATGGTTCGGCACGAGCCATGTTGTTTTATAACTGTTTTGCTGAGGACATTCATGGTTCAATACGAGCCACGCTGTTTTTTATAACTGTTTTTTTCGAAGACAAGCAACATGGATCTCTGCCTGTTTTTCTATTTTTTTTGTTTGATTAACTCCTCCTGATAAAGACGCTTCTGCTAACTTTCTCTAAAAGAAATTCAACAGAAACATTCTGGTCCTAATCTTAATTTTGTCTGAACTAAATAGTATTGTTGCACACTTAAAAAACTGACTGGGCAGACGTCCGCAATTTTTCCCCAGGACTTCTGTTTAATGTTTCTCCAAAGATTATTATTAATGAGTCGAATAAATTACACGCGTGTATAACTAGTAGTAATACTAAAAACCAGCTATTTCTCTACCACACGGTGGCTCTCTGTTTCCTTATAAATACTTCGACCCTATCCTCACGATCTCCTGTCGTAGCTCTCTCAACTTTCCAAGGGTTAAATGTCGAAGTTGTTAGCTATTCCGTGCGGAGCCTCTCCGCAGGCGAACCTCAGTCTTAAGACCACATGGGAGCACGACTAGCAATCCGAATTATCCACAGACATCAGCCTATCCGTACATGAACGGGGGAAACGATTCGAACAACGATCCAGTCTTCTCTGTCTTCTTTCGTGGTATTGAAAAACTTTAATCTTGTAAAATAACTCGAAATTACTGAAGCTTTGGATTTATGGTCATTAACTCATTTTTATAACGTTAGACATCGTCTGTGTAAGTTAATCTTTGATGCTGTCTGGTTTTTGTTTATTAATAATGGTTATAATTTGTCTAACTAAAGACATTTGTTTTATTAAAGATAACTCTTTTTTGTTGCATTTTTTTACAGAAAATTCAACTGAATTTATATTTATCTTCTTTAAATAATTTCTATATTTAATTGAAAATGAAATATTCTGTAGCTTTTCTAGGCTAAAAGGTTTTACGTATGGGAAATCTGTCTTCTCTTAAAATCTAAAAACTTATCAAGTGAAATTAAATTTTGACTATTTTTCTATTACCTATTGCTATTTTCTTCTAGACTTCGACTATATTTTTAGAAAGCGTAAGGTTTTAAGGTATAAGACCAGATGTCTCCTTTTAATCGAAAAGGCTTATCGGGTTAAATATTTCTGAAAATTATTTCATCTTCTTTTTCTTAAAAATCCAGTCATACCGCATCTCTCTTTCACACGGTACCATCAGAGATACTGTCGGTGATGTGCACGGCGAGGCTGGGTGAAGTGGTGGAATAACTAACTGGATGGCAAATGCAGATGATACACTAAACATGGGAAATGGACTAGACGACTTTGAAATGAGTATAAGGTATGTTGTGTGCAGGAATCATAGTCTATTCCGAGTCCATTGTTCCGCGAACTGCGCACAGTCACATCCCAAGTCTCGTCTCAAGGTGTCCCTGCTCGTATCCATCATTTACTTTGCGCATTAATTATATCTACATGAACCTTTCTCTCACAACATCCCCCCCCCCGTACGTACACAGAGGTCCATTCGTACTTGGGTTTACTCTGCTCGGTTTAATTTACACTGGACGTAAGGATTTACGAGTTAAAAAAGATGTTTATTTGTCTGGTAAAAATATTTCCTGATTTCACCGGCCAACCCTGAATGCTTTAACTTTACAAAGGAGCAGACGAGAGCCGGGCGTGGGAGAGTGGGGTAGAGGTGATGGGTGGATGGGAGACGGACTACACGGCTCGGCCCTGTTTAACTTGTTTGGCTTAAATTAAAAATACTTATCTGTGGCTGTAGAAATAATTTATCTTTTTACTTAAAAAAATACCTTGAATTAATAATTTTTTTTTAAAAATCTAAAACCAGTTTTTTGCAAAAGTTTTAATTATTAATATATTCATTTATATCTGTTATTAAAATAATCAGTGTCTTGTATGTTTTTTTGTTAATGAAATGCTAATGATATAAATATAAACATTTAAAGCTGTACTTATATATAAACGTTTTTCTCCGGACAGACTCAAGTTATTGAATTGGTAGCAGGAAGAAGGCGCCAGTTAGGGTTAATAGACAAAGACTCAGACCCATACCGTCTTATTTTGTTCAAATGTGTGCAAAACTTGATTTACGTCAAATTATAACTGTTGTTGTTGGTGCTCTTATCATCTTTACTTGCCACAATATCTTTTCTTTTTAATTAGTATTTACAGTTTGTTTGTTTTTTGTTTTTCATTTATCTTCATAAAATAGATAACCAGTTATTACTGTGGATGGGGGTGGGAGTGACACAGGGTGCAGCGATACAAAATGGCGACTACGTGTATGAAAAACAAATCGTTAAAGAAACGAGGCTGAATTATTTTTATTAAGAAAAAGATGTTTAAATAATAATTTCTGCATTGAACAACTAACATCGTCCATGAATACAGAATTAGTGTTATGTGAAGAGTCCCCTGCTAATCAGTTCAACTTGCATTTAAAAAGAAATTTTAAGTAATCTTAGATGCTGATTAACAATTCTTACTGAACTCCTGTTCGTTTGTTTGTTGTTGCCTAATTCCAAAATAAATTTGCGACATAATTTGTATGTACGGGTATTATTATTATTATTATTATTATATTATTATTATTATTATTTTATTATATTATTATTATTATTATTTAAAGGATTAAAAGTTTGGATAGAGTTCTCTCCCTTCATCTTTCTTCAGAATTCAAACAGTTCTTAAAAGAGGAAGAAACTACTGACGTTGTTTTCAGGACTGCTCTTCTGTCTGTTTTATGTGAAGATGGTGGAGCCAACTGCCAGAGAAAGAACAGGAAAAAAACCAAAAACAACTTCAAAGAGCTTATTCGATAAAATAGCTGCAGAAACCGAGAGAGAGAGAGGGTGAGAGAGAGATGACGTCAGGACAGAGAGAGAGACGAGAGAGAGCGAGAGAGAGAGAGAGATGATGATGATGACGTTAGTACAGGAGAGAGAGAGATGATGAGATGACGTTAGTACAGAGAGAGAGAGAGAGATGATGATGATGACGTTAGTAGAGAGAGAGAGAGAGAGATGATGATGATGACGTTAGTACAGAGAGAGAGAGAGAGATGATGATGATGACGTTAGTACAGAGAGAGAGAGAGAGATGATGATTATGACGTTAGTACAGAGAGAGAGAGAGAGATGATGATGATGACGTTAGTAGAGAGAGAGAGAGAGAGAGGAGAGAGAGCGAGAGAGAGAGAGATGCTGATGATGATGATGATGATGACGTTAGTACAGAGAGAGAGAGAGATGATGATGATGATGACGTTAGTACAGAGAGAGAAGAGAGGGGAGAGAGAGATGACGTCAGGACAGAGAGAGAGAGAGAGATGATGATGCTGATGACGTTAGTACAGAGAGAGAGAGAGAGAGAGAGAGAGATGTGATGATGATGATGATGATGATGACGTTAGTACAGAGAGAGAGAGAGAGAGACGAGAGAGAGAGAGATGAGAGAGAGAGAGAGATGATGATGATATGATGATGATGATGACGTTAGTACAGAGAAGAGAGAGGAGAGAGAGAGAGGAGAGTTAATACTGTGGCTCTTTTACGCGACGGGTATTCAGGGTTCCAAAAAATGGATTACATCAAAACCATGCATCATTCTAGATTGAAAATCGCGACTGAAGTTGGTCGAACTGGCTTGTTCGATCTGGAAAGAAAGGGACATGACCGCTTTAAGTTTCAGTTTGCCACCAGGCTGACTAATACAGAGATAAGGTGGAAGTGACGATCGATGTCTGTCTTACTTATTATTGTGTTCGTTTTATTCAAGGCATTGAGAAACTACAACTTACACGAGCGATCCAAGGGAGATAATTAAAGAAAATTAATTATAAATTGAAAGTAATTTGTAAAAAAAAAAAATGAATAGTCATTGTTAAATATATAAGAAAACTATTTTGTTGTAAAATGTCAAAAAATGGAAATCATATCTGGATTTTTTTTTTAAAATGTAAATATGTCTTTGTATTATGTGAAAAGATAAACAGTGTATGTAAATCTTTGTTTTTATCATAAATTACATCTATACAGTAAGGAGAGTTTCCAGGAAATGTTCATGTTACACCAACTTTTAAGTGACCAACAAAACATTTTCAAGTTTAAGTGTTTTCAGATTTTAAGAATCTACCTCACTAATCTTTTAGAGTAGGAAGTACTAGCAGATCACTGCCGGTGACTAGCTGGCAGACGATAGTTTTCAATGGCTAGTGCATATCAGACCAGCCCTACATTATAACATTAATGTCAGTCAATGCATTGTTCTTTCTAGGTGACAACCACTAAGATTAATTAATATATGATACTGCAAAATTTAAAAAAACAGAAAAGAAATCTGACTCTGATGAGATAGCTAAAGAGAAGCTTCATTTAAGCTGATATAAAAAACCAAAAATAACAAGTGAATTTAAAACTTGTTTATGTTGCTGATAATTCACTAACAGAGTTGTCCAATCTTTCATATGGGCAATAAATTATTCAGTGAACACTGCTATTATATATTGCTCATTATTTGTTATTTTTAAAAAATAAATAAATAATTAAATGAAGGTAAATAAAATCTATAGCAGTTATTGCAGGCAATGAAATATTTTAATGGCACTAAGTAATACAAAAAACAAGCTGTACACAATTTCATACATCAGCTGATAAATACACAGCACTTGAAGCCAGTAAATTATAGATGGAGATTTTCTTTCCAAAACAAGAGGCACTCACTCAGTAATGGTTATAATTACAGAATGCATTCACTGCATGATGAATGTTTTTTTTTAAGTAGAAAAATGTTTTAAATAATACATTTCTTTCCCCCTTTAGAAATAAAATGATTTATTAAATCAATATACTTTTATTATTATTATAATATATATTTTACGTTTGGTTTACTTGTGAAGCATCTCACTTTTACATCTGGCTGTTTTATTGGTTGTATCATCACCAGCCAGAAAATTTCTGAGTATTGTCACTTGGAAGATGATTATTTAGGATGCCAGTTCTCAACTAATGTAACCCTCTTGGCCATATTCAAAACATGCCCAGGTTCACACAAATAGTTATAAACTAAAAAAAATTATACATAGTAATATAGTAGCAATACTGAGAATGGACACATCTCTTTGAATCTATTTATACGCTGTGTTTAATGTGTGAATCAAGGTTTACTTCTTCAGCCGTGAGAAATTGCAAGATGATACACAGAACTTTATTGAAGAATTGTGGACTTGTAACACAGCAGGTGTATCTGGATGAGTGATAATGAAAGTGCAGGGCAATTTATGGGCAGTAAAGAAAAAGGAAAATTATGGAATGGAGTACTGGAATATGATCTACTTACTTTTAAGATACAGATACAATCTAAAAAAAAAAAAATACTGCTGTATCTCAGAAATGTAGTAAATTCAAATTCTACAAAATAAATGTTTAAAAAAACTTTCTAATGAGAAAATGGATTTTAGAATTCAGTTTTGCTAAGTATCACATCAAAAATTCAAATGTATCGTTTTTCCAAAATAAATGTAAAATGGTAATGTATGTACACATTTCAATGGAAACCAGTTATTGTATATTCCAAAAAGATTGTTTCAAATGTTGTTTACTTCAATTCTGTATTAAATGTAAAATTCTCTAGTTTTCTTTAGGCATACAGTGTCATGGCTTTTTGCTGGAATCCAGTAACATCCTGAAAGGTGTTAACTGCTTTGTTACGTTTCTCGCTAGTTAACATACAAAAAAAATTATTTCAAAATAAAAAACTCCATTGAGTGGCACTTTTGTTTAGAGGGAAGTCTCCTTAATTGCTTCAGTTTAATGAGGAAACTTTAAATCTAGTGCTTGATATCAATTATTAAAAAATTATACAGAAGAAAAAATGACATCCCAACCGTTGGTACATTTGTACAACTGAAATAGTTAGTGACACAAATGTTCAGTTATTGTTCTTTATCTAGAACAAATTGTTAAGATTCATTTAAACGTGTAGTAATTATACAGGGATGCTTTAAAAGAAATTCTCAAATAAAACAAGTGACCAGATATTATTTATTTGACTGCATCACTTCTCTACAAAGCGCCCTTTGTTTTGAAACATTGCTATGATTCAAAAGTTCCTTGATACAATCCTTTTAGTTGCTGTGTAAAACAGAATGGTACCACCTGTTTGAGCCCTAATCACCAGCAAATCTAACCTCAGAGAGCATCTTTCATGAGTCCAGAAGTGAAAATCTGATGGGGCAAGATCTGGAATGTAGGATGCGAAAGAGATTCAATGTTAATGGTCACCCAAGCACTGTGGTTTTACATTGTCATGCTGCAGTGGCAGTGATGGGTATCCTAGTCAATCTTCATTCAATCATTTTTAAACCTGTCCACCCACTTGTATACTTTTCTTTGCATCACAGTTCTCGTGAACTTCCCACAGCCCACAGAAAACAAATTACAGATCACTGCTCATCAACCTGTTTACCCAGTCACTAGAATAAGTGTACAACACGTTAAGGTGGTGTGTTCACGTACACCAATATTGCCTGGCAGCACAGCATTTACTGCTGCCAAACACAGAAAGACCGATACAAATGTGCCTATATTTTCTAAAACCACCTCCTACATTGGGATTAAGACTAGCAGTACTGAGAAAAAGATTACTCATATTTCTTTTTTGTCTTAAGTTATAAGTGAAATATCTGATAATATTTGCTGTCAAATGTTGTGATTTACAATTCTTAATTTCAATTAAAGAAATGGTAAAACAAAAACCAGAAACAACCGAATCTCTTATACTTAATTTCAATAGGTCAGTAAAAGTACTGTAGCATTGTGAAATTTATATTAAATATCGTATTTTGTTTGTTTGGGAAGAGAATGGGAAAAAAAACTAATTAAATCTATTAAATACTTTTTGTTTTTGGTTTAAACTACAAATGTTTGGAATTCTAACATTTTCAACAAAAAAAAAAAAGTTAATACTTTGACCTATATATATATATATACTATGCTTAACTATGAATAGAATCAATTGCCACATTTTAAAGAAATATAATTTTTCTGCCCCAAAAACAGAAAGAAAAAATGAAATGAGCTTTAAAAATTTATTGGTAAATGAAGTACACTAAAAAAAAAATGTAATCACTAAATTTATGAAGACAAGAATGAAGATGTTTTGAGTTGATCTGATTTAATGTACTGGTCACACGTTCAGCAGAAGCATGATTGGACAGTGGTCACTTCCCATAGCATCATGATGAATGATGCTGTCACACAAATTATTGGTCAGCTTTCCAGACACCACGAAATAGTCCATTCTCCTGAAACAGACAGAGTTCATCAACTTAAATCTAGTTACAGACTGAAATAGATAGATAATGCTGAAACCAAGGAAAATTATTAATAATAACTATGATGCTCCAAAGAGTGGAAAGTAAGAACAATTAGTTATTTTAAATAGTGAAAGAAAGTTGCATTGTTTTTCAGTTTTATTCTGATGACATCAGCAAATTTTGTCATTCTTTTTTTGATTTTACTTTTTTGTGAAAATTAGATTTTTAAACCTTTCATTGAAAAATTAATTTATCAAAACCCATTTCATTTAACACTATATTAGTTTACAATTATTATTTCTGAAGAATATTTTACTGAAGTATTAAAAATTTATATTTTTGAAAGAAAAAAATATGATAAATTGTGTTAGAATTCCTTCTTTATTAATAAAACAAACTTACCATCCGATATTCCTGGCCCGCGAGTTTCTCATGGCAGACCAGTAAGTGTATGCTTCAGTTTTGTCAGGATAGAAGTGACGAAAAGAATCAACAAATCCCATCTCTAGCAGGTTAGTGAATCCCTCTCGTTCCTCTTTGGTGAAGCCAGCAGTTTTTGCATTGGTTTTGGGACTTTTCAAATCTATTTTTATAAAAAAAACAAGCAAAACAATAAAATATGCAAATTAACAATGAAAACCGGAGGCAAAATATGGGAAAAGTTTGCTCAAAACTAGCAGAACCAACCACCCATCATTTAACCTAACCTGTGGGCCATTTACTGAAGTCTCTACAAATTGAAATGTAAAAAAAAATAAAAAAAAAATGTGTCAGATTGTATTTCAGTTGAATAGAATCTTGTAATCAATACAGAAAAAAAAATTAATGCTCCATAATTCAACAATGTAGCATATATACTCACCACAAATAAAATTTCAAGATAATTAGTCAATAACTGGTTGGCTATAGTGGGTGTCAAAAGAAAATAGTTTCATTCATCAGAGTTATTTAAAAAAAAAAAAAGACCCTATTATTTATATAATATACAGCAAGTTGGCATGAGTGACAGCTAATTATAAAGTTCTACTCCAAGAAATAAAAGAGAGCATTTTTATCTTAGACTACAAGACAATAAATATACAAGGTACAAATATCATAGTAAAAGAATTTTGTTGTTTTAAATTTTATTTTCAAGTTATGAATTTAAAAATTAACCGAAATCCTGCAAGCCACTTACAAAAAGTTGCTGTTTGAAAAATAACCTTCATAATATTTTATACGTCTAGCATCTATCTAGTTAAAGGAACATAAGTCAATATAGTTGTAGCAAATGTTAGTGCTATTTATGATTTGGTTTCAATGCTAAAATACTAATTACAAATCATCAAATGCTTATAAAAAATATTCTCAAGTTGGTATTTCAGAGACTACCATCTAGTTTTCTTGAAATGAGAATATAAAGTGATTTCAGAAGCCACATGGATGTTATGGAGCATAACTGGGGTGGCAACACCCATATGTTTGAAAGTACGAAAAGTTTGAGTTTACTAAAATTCCCTTTAATCCTTTCCCGTTCAAGTTGCCCAAAAAACAGCCAGGCAATGATGAGTTTTTAATTACCTCTTTCACCTATACTATAGATAGTACACACAGAAAGATGCTGGTCCACATTATCACTCTCTCTGGCTGTTCATATCACCTCATTTTCACGTAAAAATGATTTTACGAATGAAGCTACTAACAGTTCATACCCTGAATCTCATCTGGTGGAACATTAATGGAGAAACATCAAGGAATGCATTGGCAGAGAACAACAATGACAAGGAGAGAAAGTTTATCAAGAATTCAAGCCATCTGAAGATGATCAACTTAACAGTGTTTTCAGTCTTTCAGCCCAAAGACCAGCCTTGATGATGTAAGGCCAGTGGATTTCTTCTATGAGCTGATACCAAAAGTTTTTTTATCCACAACATGGGTAAGGAGACTAAGCACTATGCCACACAGACCCCAAGGGAAGAAAGGCAGAGTTGACAATACCTGGATGGACACCAACAGGGAGATCAAAGCATCCATAGTAGTAAATAAAACTATAATTTTTTGCCATCTACTGAGGCTAATTAGAGTCAGGATGAAAGACTTAATGTTAGAACAAACAAAATTCAAGAAATTGAATCAGTATTGGCACCGCTGACAATTGAGAATTTACTCTACGTGTTTTTAATTTCTAGACATATTTCCTTTTTATTTAGATTCCTAAACTGTGTTAAGCATTGGTGCATTTTGAGCAGTCATGTTGGATAATTGTCTGTACGTTTTTGCATATTAAAGAGTGCATTTCCTGAGCAGGAAAAGGTTAAACTAGGATATACATTGGCAGACAAAAGTTTAAGAGCAATGGCAGAACAAACAAACTGTACCATCTAATGTGTACCAAAATGATCAAAGGTGGAGCAAGTCTATTATGGTATGGGCCTGTTTCTCTTGAAAAGGAACAGGCCCAATTCATCATATCGAGGAAACATGTATCTGTTTACCTGGACATTTTGACCAATATACTAGAACCATATTCTGAAGATTGCTTCACTATCAACTGGATTTTCCAACATAGCAATCAGAAACAACTGGCTACCATCAGGCAGTATCTCACAGATACAGATAATTCTAGTTCTAAAGTGCATGACTCAAAGCCTTGATTTGAATCCAATACAATATAGACAAAGCTATGATGATGAAAAAGCCAAGAAAGTTAGATCAATTGTTCCAAAATATTCAGTTGACTTGGGGCAATATTAAATCAATGTATCTTGTGGACTCCATGCATAAGTATTGTCAGATGGTAATTAATGTTTATGGCTGTATGTAGATATGCCAAATAGGCAAAGGTTAGAAAATATTTTGTAGTTTTTTTAAAATGCTGCTCTCTGGTTAGAATGGTTGTTTAAGAGCTTATTTAACGTGTAAAGAATTAGTCCTCATCTAAATATATATGTATACAATTGTCCCCCGGTATTCGCATGGGTTACGTTCCTAGAACACCCGCGAAAAGTGAAAAACCGCAAATATTGGACGTGGTCCATAAAAATGCCTATAAACGTCAAAATATAACGTAAAATATAATTTAAAAAATATAAGTAAATATATAATAATAATTTAATAAAAAATACAACACTCAGAGAAACACTCGAGATAGCTACATGCGGTAAACTGGGATGATGCAGGGCTGCTGGGCTGCATCTGCCTGACACAGCGCCTCATGGGCAGCAGCCAATCAGCAGCCAGGAGAAATGAATAACGCTCTCTGATTGGCTACTTTCAAACCTCCAGCCAATAGCATTTATTTTATATTGATATTTTGCTGAATTTACGTTAGTATTTATATTACAAAATTAGTAAATTATATTGTTATTAATAATTTAGCGTTAAAAAGCGTGAAAAAAAAATATATTGCCACGAAAAAGCCATAAAAAATCGCGGAAGACATTTGCGATTCCGCGAATATGCGGGGGTTTCCACGAATAACCGGGGCCGCGAATGCCGAACTGCGATTATGCAGGGATCAACTGTATACCCTTCGTTTTCATTCTAAAGCTCTAAAGGAATCTTTGCTGGTTCTGAAAGACACAGAAGACTGTATATATAATCTGAAAGTTACAATAAGTATCCTCATTATTTCTTAGCATCACAGACATTTATCAAAAATAAAAACGGAGAACATAATACATAATTAAAAAAACAACTGATCAACTAATGTTGCACAAAAAATTTGGAAGGCCATCTTTAGTTTTCAATTTTATCATCCTAAAAAAGCAATACACCCCCCTCACCCAAGAAAATGTAAAATAAAACTTTTTTATGATTTATATTTCAAAAAACCTTTATTAATGGATTCAAATTGGAAGAACAATAAATGATAATCTATCACTTAAATGTTTGTTCTCTTTTTTGCATTTATGTCTCACCTATCTCCTTGTGGGCCACATTCAAGTCACCGCATAGTATGACAGGTTTTTTATTATCCAGCTCCTTCAGGTAATTATTAAAGTCTACATCCCACTCCTTATACCTGTAATTTAGACGAGGTAATCCTCTTCCAGAGTTTGGCACATCTGCAGTAACAAAGGATGATTACAACAGACAAGTGATATGTAATTAATCAAAAATGTCTAGCACACACTAGTTGTATTACTGTCTCTAATGAGATATAAATCTTCCTACATGGTACAGTTTGATTAACTTATACTTATTATAATAGTACAAAATTAAAGGTTTTCTCAGTTTTTATGTACACATTTAAATAGATTGCTATTTTCTTGAGATTTAAGAGGCCAAAATACTTCATTAAAACAGTGCCAACAAGTCCTTTTTTTATAAAATGAATTCATATCAACACGACTTGCATAAGTGTATATAGAGAAAAGAAATGGCCATAAATTTGTAATTTGATTAATACTATCAGTATTTACATGACTTACAGATAATTTATTTCATCCATAAACAATTCTATAACTAAAAGTGTTTCTCATTATCTAAACATATTAGAACATCAGCAAATTTCCAAGTATGATTCCTAATACTTAGTAACTGTAGACAGAACCACAACACTGCACACATTTCTCATAAATCCTGATTTATTTTGAAAACCTGTTAGGTTGAAATACGTACACGCTGTTACCAGGTTAAACTTTTCATACTCTGCTGTAATGACACGACCTTCACTGTCATGTTTCTCTTTACCTGAAAAACAATCAAACTGTCAATAAACACGATGATTTCTAAGCTGTAGTTAATTAACATGTAGATACTTTCTAAATGTTCAAAAAAATATTCAACACCAGATAGCAGTTTGTTTTCACATGTATTTTAACAAGCAGCATTTTGTAGTAGTTGGAAGCATTGCATAAAATGCATTTAATTTGTCCTATGCAATCAGAACAAATGTTTATAAAATTTCGCTAACTTTTTTCTTTTAAGGATGAAACAAAGAAATATTATTTTACTTCCGTATTATTAAAGATAGAAAACAGCAATAATAAAATAAGCAGAAATCTGAATAAATCTAAGTGTTTTTATTCTCTCACTTTAATCCTGTACAGGGCAACTCAGCCAGAATTCGGGCTGGCTGTAATGAGTCAATTGATTATCGCTTCTATTATACTATAAAAAGTACGTGCAATGACATTATCACTTCCTCCATTAATTTTTATCATTTTGTTTTTCCTTGAGTGTACCTACCTGTGCAAGCTCTGCTATAGTGATTGTATTTCATTTATGATATGCAGTTTAATAATGAAACATTTCCTTTTGATGATAGAAGTTTCAAGCACACATAGTGTCCCTCATAATTCAGTTGGTCTGACAGTAATTCAGACAAGCCATGGAATGTCTCTGATGTCGACAGCAACCATTAAAGATCAAGTAGAGGGGGGGATTGATTGGAGTTCAGGTTATCTGCGGCTGACAAAGTGCCAGTGTTTTCACTGCCTGTTGGCCCAGAGACCAATGTCGCTGATGACACCAAATCAGTCAACTTTTTTTGGCAACTGATCCCAAAGCATTTTTCCAACTACATGGCAGAGATCAACCAGTTGGTTGCACAAATACAGAGAGAGATAGCCACACCAAACAAACAATACCTGAACAGACACTACCACAGAAGAGATGAAGTATTTTATAGCGATAAATATCACCATGGGCCATCATTTTGTTCTATCCATCAATCATTTTTTGAGTAAAAACAGACTAGTGTGGTAAAGATATTAAGGTCATGACACTCAAAAGATTCAAGAAATTGAATTGATATTGATCTGTGACAGCAAATGGGCACCTGCCTCTGATGATCCAAAGAGATTGGCTGTCCAAAACAGGATCAGTAAAGAAGACATGATAGCCTTCAAAGGCAGGTGCCACACAAAGCAGAACATGGCATAAGACCAACTATGAAGGGGGGGCCCTCAAGCTATGGGCAGCAGCTGATGCTCATGAATATATCAACTTTAATGTTTACACCAGGAGCCAGCATGAAAGTCACCAAGGCCTAGGAGCATAAGAGTTTGAGAGACTACTGAAAGTTTTTACCTCTACTTCAACAACTTTCTCAGCTGTCTGGACCTGTTGGAAAGCTTGTCGAAAGGGGGGGGTTATGTACCTGTCTCCTGTGCAACTGTACAAGTACAAGAGTTGGGTGAACCATGCTGATAAACACAGGGCAGGAGACACTACCTTCTGGGTTGAAAAATGAATTATTGAAAGTATTTTGCACATTTGTGTTCAACACGGCCACTGTTAATGATTTCATACTCTATTCTGAATCCCCTCAAGGCAGGAAGCAGATCCAGAAAAAACAGAAGTGCTACACCCACAAAGATTTCAAGCTGGCAGTTTAAGAGTCTGAGGGGTGGCTTCTGTTCCAGGAAACTGAACCCAAAGTTTACCCCAACAAACAAGGCAGTACATCCTTGGAAGGATAGAGGAATAAAGATTACTTCTGTTCTGTGCTCCAAAACCTAATCTAGTTGCAGAATGCACACACTTCTCACCATCCCCATGCTAGCAGAGCTGTAGTGACTGGTGAAATATTACTCTACATTTTTTAACTTTCTACATTAATTTTTTTTTTCTGGACATATTCCCTTTTTGTTGAGATCAATGAACTGTGTGCTAAGCCATTTATACTATTTGAGTCATTCCTTATCTTCTTAGTCTCTTTTATAATAATTTAAATCAGGTGGGTGTCTGCAGCCATTTTGAAAATTGTCTGCCCTTAGCATGTAAAATCCAGAGTTGTCCGCTCTGGAAAGAATTAAAAATGAAAAAAAAAAAAAAAAAACTTTGAACTTATCTTTAAGTTATTTAAACTAATTGAACCTACGTTGTCTCTCTTAATTAAAATATATTTCTTTACCTTTAGGATAGAAGAAAACAAAAATAGAAATTTTTTCAAAAATTTTTCATGAACAGAAATAGGGTAAATATTTTCAGTTTGATATTGTAATAACTATACTAAAGATTATTACAGATAATATAAAGGATGATTAACATTTTACATGCTACCTATCCTTAATAATAAACATTAGTTTTTGTCACCATCCCTTTGAGAAAGGGCCACTATAAAAGCTACATAAGACCAAGTTGAGGAATTCTTCACATTGATTGTATCCGATTATATAGCTTTCAGAAGATGAAAGGAGCAACGCAACTAACCAATTCCATAGGTGACATTGAGGGGTTTAGTCTTGGTGTAAAACCCAGTGCCAGCATAACCAACTTTTTCTGTTGGCGGAAACCAGTAAGACTCATAGCCCTCAAACTCGCCCTCTTTAGGAAGTTTTTCCTTGGGACACTTTGTTTCTTGCAAACACAGAATGTCGGGCTTTTCCTTCTCCACATAGCTTGCTGCGCCAGCATTCTGGAAAAAACAAATGTAAAAACATTTTATCTTACAGATAAAATTAATAAACAGAATTCACCCCGTTTTTTTTTTTTTTTGTTGAAAACTGCTTAAAAGGAAGCCACCTGAGAAATATGCCGGTAATGTGTTTGAAAACAACAATGTACATACTGACAGTGCAAAATTGTATTGGTCTTTCTTTACCTGAGAGGGGGGACCAAAGACTCGATGTAACAGCAGAGCCTTTTCTCTTTTCTATCTTAAAAATTTTAATTCTATGAAAAAAAGACCAAGCATATTTTTGTTTTTAGAAAATGTAACATCCTTCTATTAAAATAAACTGTAGGTTCTCTCCTTTAATCTTAATAAAATGAAATTATATGGACTCAGATAAAGAATGATGTTTATTTTTTCTCCAATAATACATGTGTTCATCACTAATACTGTACTATTTTTTCAAATACAGTTTCTCCCCAACACACACCAAAGACTACTTCTAACCCTGTCCAACTTCTTAACCCACATTTCCTGTGTTTACAGGACATATGTTAACATGAATGTAGCTATATACTGGCAGAGCCAAAATGAAATTTCTGACACTGACCAATGCTGAAATATACAAATGGTTTATGAACATGGGAAAGACTGGATGTTGAATAAACAGTAAGAACTTTGTTTTAAAAGAAGCAAAACCATAACCCAAGTTTTTAAAGAAAAAAACTCTTCAAAAAATTTTTCTCTCTCTTTGCAACTAAATCTACTAACATTTTTGGTATCAACTAAAAACAAATTTACTAAGAAAAAGTTGATGTTGTGTAAATGACAAAAGACTTAGTGACCAAGCAAAGATGATTATTTATATAAAAAACAAAGAGACTTTTATTCAGTAATGGTTGCAACACAGCATTTTCATGTACATACAAAGAATGTACCAAAGGCAAATTATTACTATTTATAAATAAATATGCATACATTGTATTGGAAATAGTTATGAAAACAGACGAAAAACTGGGTGTAAAATGCAAATAACACATGACAGAATCGCATTTCATGTGTAATAATGAACGGCTCCATAGTACAGTCATGTGTTGATATAGTAAAAACTGTGACTAGTTGTCATGCAATCAACCATGAAGTGCCACACCTGCAAAAGGCCTATAAAAGTATAAGCAGCGATATCATTGTAATGTGTGGTAAATACTATGGTTCCTGGAAAGGAAATATCACATGACAAGTGCATGGAAATCAGTCTTAGCTAGTGAAGGTTACTCCATGTAACATATTGCAGCTCGATTCAATGTTTCAGGAAGAGATGTATGGAAGACATTTGAGGATATGCAAAGCTGGTACTGTTGAGGAAAAAAATCCCAAATCACCAAAAGTAATTTTAAGTACTTCAGGCTGTTTTCTATGTGGTAGACAATGAACCAGTAGAGATAGTGTGAATGAATGACCTAGCTACAGGTACAAGTACTGTTCCTTCAAGAATAATGATATACACTAGTGTGAAGTGGTTTCTTCCAAAAACCTCTACTTAGGAAATGCAAACAAATAGCAAGGCTAAAATGGGCAGCAGAAAAATAGGAGAATGATCAAATCTGAAAGGTGTTCTTTACAGATGAGTCCATGTTTGAACTGTTTGGCGAGTATCAATGGCAGTTTGTTAGAAGGCAAACCGAAGAGCAGTATGACAGTCAGTGTACAACTGTTTACAGTGAAGCATGAGAATAGATCAATATGGGGTGCATATCAGCCAGGGGTGTCAAAGATTCGCATAAAATCGAAGGTATACAGATTGCCAACAGGTACAGGAAGATTTTCATCCATCATGCCATTCCCCCAGGAAAGCATCTCATTCATCTCAATGAGTGAAGATACATCTTCCACAGGAAAATGATCCCAAACATACAGCCAATGTGGTAAAAAAAACTATCTAGAATATAGAGAAGCTGATGAAAAACAAGGATGCTTTGGCCTGAACAAAATTCTGATATAAACATCACTGAAGCTCTATGGGCTATACGGCCACAGATCAAATGGCAACCAAATGCCTAGCATTCCACATTCATACATTGAGATAACCTGTATGGAAGCATAAAAACAGTGTCCTGCTCTATATAAAGCAAAGAGTTCACACACCAAATACTAATGCATTGCGTATGTTATATATACATCTCTCAGCTGCAATCACTTATTATTAGAAGTGCATATCCTGCACTTCATAATATCATACTTTCAAGTTTTTATGCTTCTGTGAGCCAGACACAGATTGAAACAAAACCCTTTCCCCTGCCACAAATAAATGAAAATATTTTTTTTAAACTTAAATATGTTGACTTAAAAAAAAAAAAACTGCTTTGTCGTCATCACCATTTCAGCCTCATCCTAATCTGTCTGAATTATGCTAAAAGTTTTTAGCTGAAATAACCAGATGTTTTAAAAGCTCAAAACTACAGGAGGTTTGAGGACTACACTCAGCCTTCTGAAATAAAAACGAAAACTTAATTTTACCAGGATTTGAGAGCATCTTTCCCGAATCAGTTAAGGTTATATAACAGCTGGTCTTACCCTGAGATAGCCATGAATTTTCACATTAGTAAGAATGAATGCCATAAGTTATACCAAAGATGTTAGCAGGATCTATTGGTAACATAAAAACTTGTATACCCCACCTGAAATGATAGAATTAAAACAACAATATACATTTCAAATTAAACTGCAGAGAATTCATTTTCAAAACCCATGAGTATTAAGGATTTCTAAAATAAAAACATAACTTACCAACATGGATTTAGCAGTTTAAATGTTAAATACTCACCAGCCATGATCGGATGCCATTTACATTCCATGATGCAATTTTCAAGTTGTGCTTAATTTTAACATTTGTGACAGCGTTTGGTTCCACACATGATACAACTTCTGGTGTCACTTCATTGTCTTTCTGCTGGTTTACCTTCTCCGGTTCAGCATCATCATCAATTTTTGCTTTCTTTACCTTAAAGGATTCAAACAAGAGGCAAATAAAAGGGAAAAAAGAAAGAAAGAAAAAGCATTTTGGTCAATTCAATATAATGTAAATCATGGTGGTAATTATGTGGTTTAACGTGTTTCTATTTCATTCTAAGCGTCCAGTGCTTCTCTCACTCTCCGCGGTACTTAAGGTGTCACGACTGGTCAGTCTTGATTTTTCTTTCTGATTAACGCTTAACTTAAAAATTGGTTGTTTTTCTTTTGGTTTTACCTGATCTGCTGAACTTTTGTTGGCAGCCAAAGCCTGAAAAAGAAAAGCAAATAATATAAAATGACAAAGGTAAAGAATTATAATAGGAAACTGACAAAGGTAAATAATTATAATAGGAAACTGACTAAAGATGTTATATCCATTTCTGAGGTCACCAATGTATAATTATAGGTAGTAGGTATAAAAAAAAACACAAAGGCCAATGAGTTCACTTAGTACCCAAACTTGGAAGGTTTAAGAACAGCTTACATTGTGGCTAAAGCATCAGCGGCAAATAGAGTCAAACACAAGGAAGAAGTCCTCAGGAGTAACCCTGTAACTCTGGTGTAACGACCACTGAAGAACAGATTTATTAGCCAGTTCCACTACTAGTATGGCTGTAAGAAAAGCCAAAAAAATCTCCCTTAAATGTATCCTTATTTCAAAAAGGGCGTTTAAATAAGTAAGAAAATTTAATTTAATATTTGCTAAAATAGCCAGGAGCTGCAACTGTTACACCATCTGCCACAGTATGGAAACAGGGCGGCCTCCTGTCAGTAGTTCTCAGGGTTAACAGAGCTTCACATCCCCCAGTCAAGGGAAGTGTTTTCTAGTTTTGTGACAGGGAGGAAGGTACCCTAGCTAAGCTGACGAGGAGGGGGACCTTCTCCCTGCTAGGCCCGCTATCCCAAGGGGGTCAAATCCACTCACGAATAGGCCCAACACAGCCGATTCCATCAACAGCATCCAGGGTGTGCTTTTGAAAGATACAGCAACGGGTTCAAGGCGGCTGATGCCTTAGTCTGGGTTTGTCGTGAAAACACAAGTGTGGAGGGTGGGGATAAACTCCCCCGAGCTGTTACCAATCCAGTAATAAAGGGCTAGCTTGAGGTGCTTTGTTCAACAACACCACCACCCCCCCCCCACCACGCAAAAAAACACTCAAAATCCCTTTTTTTTTTTTTCCTTCAAATGAAAAGGTCCCTAAGCAGGCAGATCGCTGTGGTTGTCGGGAGGGGAGGATAAGGGACCACCAATGACTTGTAATTAGGCCCCGACCTCTCGCAGCAGTACCCACAGCGATTAGGGGAGAGGTGGGAGGAGGGCATACCGTACCGTTCCCACTGGAAGAACATTCCCTTGAGTAGTAAGGAACACCAAGAAGGCTGCCGGGCAGTCTCTCGGTCGCAGGTTCCTGCACGACTCGGTGGTGCCCGCTTTCGCCGTCTTCTTCGATCGAGCAGCCGCCACATTTTCAAAATGGCTGCCGACGTCGAACGGGGAGAGAGAGGGAGAGGGAGAGGGATCTTCCCGAAAGTTTCGCCAGCCCCAACGGAAGGATCGAGAAAACAGGGGGAAAATAATAGTAATAATGGTGATGACGGCGACGGCGTGTGCGCCATCATTCGAACCCGGTTTAATTTAATCAGGGGGGGAGGGGGAGATCCCGGCAACAGAAAGCCGTTACGTTTGAGCGGTCATAGACAGGTCGTTTGAATTCGAATCCCTGGTCGGTAACTAGACTCCCCCACCCCCACCCCCCGGGGAGAGTTCGTAGATAGAGGGGCTGCTGGTAGATGTGAGGAGGGAGGGAGGGGGGTGGTGGTGCTGCAGTCGGTCCGAGAGGGACTGTTGGTCACGTACTACATGCAGCCTCTCCCACCGGGGTGGAGGACAGGGGTTCGGTCTCCGCCGACAGGTCACCAGCCATGGAGAGGATAAAGAAGAAGAACAAAAGGTGGGGGTTAGGGGGGGGAAGGGGGGGGAGAGTAAAACGCATTTATATAAATAAATAAATAAATAAAAATAATAAATATACATTTTTTTTTTTTTTCACATTCTAAGAAGGAGGAGGAGAAGAAGGAGCCGTTGTATGTTCGAGAGGCGAACGTGTGGACGGCGGCAGGCTTACCCTTTTCCTTTTACCCCGGGCCGGCATAGTTAGGCGGATATCCGAAGGTCTAAACAAAGAAATCTCCCCGCCGCCGCACGGTCTCAGCAGTAACCGAGAAAACACCGGCGAAAACCGCATTGAACTGGCTGACCAACCGGTGCCACAAACTGGTTATTCCTCCATTGTAATAAATCCAGGACACGGCGCCCATCCGAGAGTCTGGGGGGGGGGGACAGTTGGACCCGAAACGAAGTTAATGCTCCTCCCACCATCCCCCGGGGGAGGGGAGTGGTTAGGGTTAGAGTCAGGGTTAGGGTTATTCGCATTGCTGTTATCTCGGGTTTTTCGTACCCTTGATCTTAGTGATGAGGGAGGGGGGGGTGAACGTATTCACTTATTTGCAGCTGTACCTATGCAGTCAGAAGCGGAACCGAGTTCTCCTGACGCCGCCCGTACATCCATCCATCCATCCTCCAGACGATCTGTTCGAAGCCGTCATCTCTGCTGCTTCAGCTGGGGGGGGGGGATTTAATGGATTGTAGATTAAATCGCAACACGGTTGAGGTGCCCACACTTAAGGGAAAGCGTTCGTGAAGATGGGCGGGACTATGCTGACTCTCTCTCAGACAGATGGAGAGAGAGAGAGACACATCTACATTAACTACATGTGCTGTACACGCGATAAATACAGAAACAATACCTTAGAAGTTACAGAGGAGGGAGGGAGGGAGGGGGGTACCTCGCCAATGGCTCCCAGGGTAAAGGAATATCTACTGACAACATTTTCTTATTGATTTGCACCGTCACCATCACTCGCATTTACCGGTAATTTATTTCATTCGTTAACATTTCAGTTTGCTGAGACGCAGTTGTTGTCCTCCGGAGCCAAACCATCTCATTATCTCGGCAAACTTGTAACTATTAATACTTCCCCCTCCGGCAGGTGAAATAATTCTCTAACATCTGAGTTATTTAGAAAAGGAGCTGTTAGGGGTCTAAAACGTTCAAGGTCCAAGTTAGGTAACTCTAGCGATTTTAGTTCTTTAATATCTTTTTAAAAAAATAATATTCCATGACTGCATAGCATATTCATGATGTGGACAAAGAACTTATGTTACAATGCTACAATTATTTCTTTGTATCATTGATGCTGTTTAAATAGTTCTAAGCTTTACTGATCTTTGTTAGCGGCTAATTTGTTTTGTTTGTTTTACATTTGTTTCTCATAATCACAAGGTTCTTTTCTGAAACTCTTTTACCAGTTTAGTATCTTCCATGTGAAAATGAGCATAATTTTTTTTTTGTATTATCTGTTTGAGTAACATTACATTTTTCAGTACTGAATTTCACCTTTTTTTCACTTAAATGGCTAGAGCGTAATAGCATGTATTATTTTAAAAAAAAGATGCTACTGTAGCATGACAGTATTATAAAATCTGTATGAGAGTGTACTTTTTTTGTATCATTACATCTTGTAAGATGTGTCTAATTGAACATGTTAAAATATTGTAAAAAAAAGTGAAATGTGTGCATTAGCTTATAATAAAAAAATTAATTTTTCATAATTTTAAAAATGTTTATGATAGTTTAGATAATTATCATTAATGATAGGTAAAGCATGGGGGCTGCCAATGGTTCAGGGGTAGGCTACTGGAATGCCATGGTTGAGGAAGGACCCAAGTTCAAATCTTGGTCAGGACCAGATTGGTTTGATGTACTACCTGGCATGGTTTCTTTCTGCTCTTTACCTGGTGGCTGCATGGTTTTTCTCCAGTTTTTCAGTTTTCTCCCACATCTAAAACTGAAGATTTTTAGTTGGATTTTTTTGTGGTGGGTTTTTTAATTTTTTTTTTTTTCAGGTAACTAGCTCATTACCAGCTGGCACCTTGTCCACTGCTCAGCAGCCCCCAATCCTACCCAGGTAACCTGCCTGACTACCATCAAGGCTGATACTTCACACTACCGTTCTAGCTCACTAATGTGAGATGTTCTTAGACCTCAAGATCACGACAGACAGGATTCACCAACAAAAAAAGGAAACATAGGGGGAAGCCAGGTATTGTAGAGTGACAGATCAAAGTTTCAGTTATTCAGTAAAAGAAGACATAGCTGTGTGAACAAAGGTGGATTGGGAAGTTCGAGAAAATAGCTGACATCACATAACTGACAACATATTGCATGATTCTGCTGAGACATACTTTCTCTATTTCACAAACCATTTGAGAAGATCATGATCATTATATATAAATATATATATATAGTTCTATTATGTAGCCAACTACTTGTTCAAAAAGAGTGTGGCCTCAACTCTATGAAGCAAACCTGGAATTTGCTCAAGTGAGCCAGATATTTACTGAAATCTTTCTAAATACCATATATGATGATTAGAAGCAAAGCTGAGCTGTGCTTTCTCCTGTTAGAGATGCTTTTGTAATCAAATAAAAGCATCACACAATATAATAGGTGTATTACTTTGCTCAACACAGTTGGTAAATATTTCATTAAAACATTTGTATGTGTTATTTTATGTGTTTTGTTGTTATTTTTTAGATAAATGCATAATTATAGATAGGTACTATTAATTTTTACAGAATAGTAATTTTTTCACTATACTATATATTTTTGTGTTTGTTTTGCATGATTTTGTCATTTTTTCCTCTCACCACTTGTATCTACTTCATATATATGAATTTCTTTTGGCAGCAGACAAACATTTTAATTAAGTATGGAATATACTAAAAATATTTAATTTGTTGTAAAATAAAACATTACATTTTAAAAGTTTGAGTAATTGAAATTCATATACAATTATTTTTTAGGATGTAAAGTAATTTTATGATTTCTTACTATAGTTTTGACTAAATGAGTATATGTAACAGTGTATAATTAAAAACAATTTTCTAAAGATTTTTAAATATAATATATATTTTTTATTTAATTAGAAATAAGAATATCTTTATCAAATAACTGAAATAGATTTTTTACAATTTAAACTTTAACGTATCTATTTATCTTACTTATAGTAATCAGTCATAATAATATTTAAGTTTATTATTTCTACTATTCTGTAAAATAATTTGGTACTGAGTTTTATACTGACACTATACAAATAATACTATATTAATATTTTTTAGAATAACGTGAAATGGTTTATCTCCCCTTTTGTTTTGTTTTTTTGTGAGATTCTCTTAAGAGAAGAAATTCTCTATAATATAAAAATGTCACAAACGCATTGAGCTGCAAAACTTTATACAAGTTAACCACTTACTTTTATATATCAGCAGTTTTTAAAAATATGTATAAAGGTTCAGCTTAAATTGTCATTGCTTTTTTATTTTTAATTAACAATATACTGCAATACTTGTAACTCATATTAATTATTACATATAAAAAAAGCATTGTTCCAATTCTGTTATCTTTTGTTTTTATGTTTGAAATATAACTTGAGTCATTATTTTTCCTTTCGATTTCGAATGATTTCTGGTAATGTCTCTGACTGAATTCTTATTTCCTGGTTTTGTAATTTTTTTAAAAAATTTGTTCAAAATGTACTGTCATCCTAAAATCTAATGCTAATTTACTTTGGAAACTTTTCATAATTAAAAAAATAAAAAAATTTTTTGCCAATTATGGGAAGAAAAGCTTAAGAGACCAAAGAAATGTCAAGCATCAAACTGGTAACAAATTTACGTCCCTTGGATTGCAGCCATTCAACAGAAAAAAAGCCTAAACTCAACGGGTTCTAGTTAAAATTTTAATTTATTTTAAAAGCTTTTTTTTTTTTTTAAGTGAAGAACGTTCCAAAGGGTAATGACGAGTCCTCCATTATCTGGAAGCTGGTAAAAAAAAAAAAAAACTTTTTGGAAGTAGCAATCGAATAATTTATTAACACTAGATTTTGTGGATGAGAAATGAAATATATTGGACGCTTTATATTAAATAGTTTATCTTTTATCATGTTAAATACACGGAGCTGTCCTTCTCTTCTCGAGAATAAAAAACTACTATAAAATATTCTAAAAAAGACAAAGGCTGAAAATAAACGAATTCCTTGAATGCATAAAGTCATAACATTTTTAAAATGGGTCAGAAAATCTGTCTGAGGTTTATGATAGAAAAAATTTGCACTATCTTTGCAAAGTTCTGCACACCTAAGAATTTAAGAAAGCGAAAGCATCCACAATTAAGCATCAAGAATTTTTCTTTATGTATCATGTATTTTTACTAACCTTTCAGTTTTTTTTTAAAAAAATGTTTTGACATAAAATAAACTAACAAACAAATTGCGAGATAACAGTTAAATACAAAGCGAGCAATAATTATAATTAATAAATAAATCTGGGTCATTTGAAAAAAAAATTTGTCATAAATATCCAACACTTTTCCATAGCCTAGTAAACAAAGTGAGTACGCATCTTTTTTTTGGACACCATATATATATATATATAGAGAACATAATCTAAGAAACAAACCGGTTTCACCATATAAACTTTGTAACTGTTGGCAATGTTTCCAACACCATATATATATTAATATAAAGAACATAATCTAAGAAACAAACCGGTTTCACCATATAAACTTTGTAACTCTTGGCAATGTTTCCAAATTAATAAACTGCAAAAAAGAAAAAAGATATATACTATTTATCTTTTCTTGAATTATTTTTTTTTTAAATTAGTAGTTTCCTTTTTGTCTCCCCTTAGACCAGGTTATGAATAGTCACAAGATCATCTCATATTTTAGCATTTGATGTAAATTTATTTTATAAAACCAAACTGTTTTCGCTCTCTTTTACTTTTTATACCATAATTCTGTTAAAAATTATCTAAAGTTGATGAATAATTTATTTTAGAATTATTAATGTCATTAAGAATGTTGTTTTTTTTTTTTCCGCGGAGAATTAATTCGCCGGAATAACTTGGTTGGCTGTTGATCACTTACAACAACGTGTCAGACGTATAAAGTATAGAAATGTTTCACTGCTGAGGAATTTTCGCCCACTTCGAGCTGCTGATATTTTTACTTAGTTATTCATTTACTTATCAGGTGAGTCAACATAATTTTTAGCAAGCTTTTTCAATACAATTTATCTAAACACGGCATTCCAAGAGGATAATGCGGAAATTACTTGTCAGGACTATTAAAAACTTGGTCCAAAGGGAAGTAACTCTTACAATCCCCCCTCCCCCCACAATCGAAGAAGTAAAGATTAATTTCTTCAAATGTAGGTCTCGCATAATCTACACGGGATTGTCTGTGGCCTGAGCACGTGACTGCGGCAGCCGCCACCTAGCAGCTGGCGATGCAGCGACCATTTTTCATTTTACGTAATACCGGGGTGTAATAAGAATTTTTAATAATAACGACGAAACTGTTAATATTGGTTTGATATTAGAAAGAGAGAAAGGAAATAATTTAATAATAGAATTGTAGTTGTTGATCACGTTAATCAAATTGTAATAGGCACTTCAGGTTCCCCTCCCCCCCCCCCGGGAGGGTTTTGTGAGCCATGATGCGGCTTCCTCCGTTAGGTGACTGATTTAAAAAAAAAACTAAATTAAAATAATACAAAAAGAAAAATTCTTGTTTGATGTAAAACGGGTTGTTTTCTCTTTCCTTTCCTCGCACCAGGTGAATGGAATTTTTTTCTTTTGTGTGTGTGTGTGCGTGTGCTGTGGTAATATCAACTGATTATAATCTAAGTTCAGAGACCATTTAAGAGGCTATTTTTAGACAGATCACTGTAGATGCCAGATCTAGAACTTTCTTCAAACATATCAGGAAAAACCGACAACAGCAAGAAAACCACGAACTTTAATGCAAAACTTCCTGCATCGATATCTCCATTCTCCAGAGGCTAGTGCTATTTTATCTTGACACATTGCGCCTCCTGTTGTGCCACGATTAAGTAATAAAGTATTCAGCCTTTGCCACTGTCATCTTGATGACATTGATATACAGGACGATGTGACCCCAAGCCAATTAACAGTAAGGTCAACCCCGGTGTGCTGCATATGGATTTCAGACCGCTATGTCTTGCTGAGATGATCGTTCAAAAATGCAAATAAGAGGCTTAGCAATAAATTTGCGTGTTGCTTTGTAGTTAGCACTGAAGGGATTAGCAAAGGGCTAGGGAGTTGATAAAGTACTCACGCCGCTAATAAGCTGACAAAGAAATAATTCTTTCTACTTTATAAAGGTATACTATACACAACGTCGTTTAGAAAGGGGAAATAAAATCAGTTGCGCTCGTCACTGATCAGCCAGAGAGGCAGAATTGTCTCTCGGTTGCTTTTAAATACCTGGCATTCTGCTGAGGTTTTTCGCAAAGTTTGGATGACTGCCACGCACGCACGCACGCACACACACACACACACACACACACACACACACACACACACACACACACGTGCATCAATGGAAACGATATTAGCAGCAGTAACTCGGTAAACTCTCAGCACTTGTAAGCCGTGTCGGGCCAGACATGATGTTGGCTACCAACTCTGCTCCATGACTATGCTCAATCTTCGACCGGCACACATTTTGGTAGAAAAGGCTACAATGTTCAAACGAACGCTGCCATTAACTTGTTGGCGGAAGTAGTCTGAAGAGAGTTGCTTCGGTTTGCGCCTGCGCGATCTGAAAGTTCATTACACGCTTCCGGGTTTGGTGGCGAAGACTTTCAGAGCAGAAGCATATCGCGGACTCTCTCGGTGAAGTGAGCAGTTCAGACTTGTGCCAGCGGTCTGTTTCAAAAGAGCAAGATGGGGGCGGGTTGGGACAGTGGTTGGGGGTGGAATTGCCTGTGTTCGACAAAATATCTACCCCTTTTTAAATAACGCTCCTGCTCCCCAATCGTTGCAAAACAGTTCCGAACTCGGGCTCTCAAGCCAACCAGTCTACCCTGGACCACATCGCTGCCCAAATAACTTATTATGGAGATTAAATGGAAGAGGTCATTTCGGTCAAAATTAGTGCATTAGTCAAAATACTTTATTTAAGAGTAATTCAACCTTAGTTAATGCGATGTTTAACGGCTGACATTATTTATGCATTTCTTTTGTTAAAATACCTTTTTTTTTCCTTCGTCGAAACTACTGTAAACATGGTGCTTTATTACCTTATAGATGCATCTCACAAAAAATGGCATCAGATGTTGAGTATAGAGGACTCGTGGATAACAGAAAAAAGACCTAGCTTGTTCTATTATGTTAATAATGCAGTTTTAAGTTTCAGCACAGTGATCAGTCAATATTTGTTTAAAACCATAAGGCGATGGAATAATTCTGGCTGCTACTGCAATTGAAGCAGAATGTGCAAAATCAGCACAACAGCTCGAAGTCGATTATGTTTTAGCACTGTTATAACTGGCAGAGGCCATACAAGATCCATGTTGGGAATGTTCAGCTTACGGGATCAGGGGTCTTGAATGCTAAAGTAGAAACGAAGTTTCATTTAGCAACAAATGAACTTACGAGAACACATGATTAGTAATTAGTTTAATTCTAGGCTACATTTAATACTGAGAAACAGTTTTGGCAAGACATTAGTGGAAGAATGGAATAATCTGTCAGCGATTATCGTTAACAGTATTGATCATCAATCATTTGAAAAAAATCGACCAAAGCTTTTAAGTGGTCCCGGTTATTTTATTATTATAGATCATTAGACGTACGTTGAGGTACTGTAATATGTTTGCTCAAGTCATAATTTAAAGTTACAACGAAACGTTATTGTAATTCTTTGCGCTTGTAAGATGTTGTCATTTCGCTCACCGAAGACGGGATCGCAAACTTTCAAAATGTTGGCGAAGATGTCTGCAAATATCTTAGCTCAGGCAGTTTCTCTTCAAGCAGTAATTGTATAAATTAACTTTATAATTGTTTAACAAGTTACTTGGCGTGTAGTTTGCCTTTCCCATTTAGAAAGATACCTTTTCTGTTCACGATGTTAATTATCATTTGAAGACAAACCGTCAAAACTTAAAATTAAAAGCACGCACAATTAGATTACGTTATGATATGTTGTTGGTATTTTTATGCTGAAATCATTTCTTATAAATCTTTTAAGTACAGATAACCGCATACAGGATTTTATTTTTCGTTACAGGTCGAGAATCCGTTATCCGAAATTCTGAAAACCGAAAAGCTCCAAAATCCGAAATATTTTTGGAGCGCCTTCAGTGGAAAATTCCAGAAGGGGTTCCTTGGTGACTCTCAGGTGCCAACCCGCTTGAGGTACATGGCATTACTTACCATAATGTTTGTGCTTTGTTGTTGGTGTGAATATAGTTTGAAGGTGGCGAAAAGGCCTGCAAATACCCCTACGGTACCAGTGGGCCTACCTCAGTGATAGCTTACCGTTCTGATGATTAAATGTACATCTTTTTCTAATAGTTTCATGCACAAAATGATTTTAAAATATTGCATAAAACTACCTGTAGGCTATATGTATCCATATGCAGTTATAATGTTGTAGATGAACTTGTGCCCAGTCCCCACTTCCCAGTGGGCTAGCTACCAAATTATGCCGGTATATATTCCAAAATCCGAAATATTCCGGAATCCGAAACACATTCAGCCCCAAGGATTTCGGATAACGGATTCTCAATCTGTAATACTTTCCCAGAAACGACTAAGTCGTAAACTTATTACTCAAATCTTCCGAGTTGGAACTTTTCTCTTTCTACCGGTCAACCTGTGATTAACTAACGATGCGCTCTTCTACAGGTCAACTGCTTGCATTTCTGGGACGAATCCTTTCTGATGTCATCCTGTTTCTGACAACGCCTGAGCTATGCAGTAGGAAAATCCTCCTTCTGCATGTGTAGCTGAAATGTTTATAAGATAAACGTGTATTAATAACTTCTTGAAATTACGATGAAATACCTTATTTGCGAGTGATAGACAAGTTCGTTAGTGATGGTTTCACCGGTTTGGGTTGATGGGAGGTGAACACTTTAAAATATTTATTACCCACAAGGCAGCAAGCGGTATCTGACGTTCTAAGTGAACTCGGGCACGATGTCGTCGTTCGGATATCCACACTCTATCTCCAATTTGTAAATGGAGAGCTAAAACCAAAATACTCAAACATTTGTTCTGATAACATTGCCTTATGTAACCTTCTGTTAGTAGTAGCTTATTTTTCTTTTATCTCGTTGCTTAGTTAGTATTTTTTTTTAATCTACCGTTTCCATAAACCATTAATTCTGCAATTAATCTTATGTAATCTGTTGCTTATACAAGCTGTTTTACGCGAATTCCGTAATCTGTCACATTATAAATCATTATCACATGATTCATGGTTTAGCTGCCATTTTCAAATTTGTCAGTTTGGTCAACCGCATATATCTATAATCTGTTCACCACATACGTCATTCCCCATCATGCATCAGTCCAGTCATCTATCATTTCTACCTTTGCCACTGAAATGTCACAGACAATTTATCATACACCCAACTCATCACGCGTCGTATCTCCGTCATCGCGTCTCTTATTACCACCTAATTCCCTTAGACTGACCTTTACTTAGTATTTTGTTACTTTTAACGTTCATCTTTTTATATAGTATCAATTTGATTTATCGATCGCATCTGTTTCTTAACGCTACCTGTGCAATCTTTGACATGAGGGCACGAACTATCTCTAATCGTGGAGTCTTGTCAATTTTTCTCCCGATATTTATGTTGTTCGAGTTATTCTCTATATCCTTTTCTTTCGTCTCTTTCGCAGGTTATATAAAAAAAAGATATCAAAGCCTTCAGTTTAACAATGATTTGGTTTCCTATAAGTAGGAATACAATCTTGTTACGATAACTCTTATTCCACCTGGCTGGATCGGCCAAATCATTCGCCATTTATGTGATCTGATTTCTGTTTTTTTTTTCTCCGTGAGCATTCAGAATTGACATTATTCTTAAACCAAATGCTTCTATTGCTGCAACATCCGATTTTCTTTTCGCCAGTTCTCCGCATCTTCGACCGCTAAACTACAGCAGCGTTCGGATTTCTCTCCAAGAAACACCTACATTATTCCGGAAGTGGCTGCCACGAAAATGGACAGCTTGAGGCTGGCTGTGTCGCCTTGTAATTAGCGACGGAGGAGGTGTAGCGGGCGCTTCCCTCTCTTCCTGCAGTAACTGATGGAGCGGCGCCTTACGGACGGCCGACTTAACTTGAGGAAATGTGCAGAGAAAGTCGTGTGCACTGCATCTAGAAAAGGCCCTTTTGAGACTTCGCTCCGAGCAGGTTTTTATTAAAAGGAGCTCCGCATTTCTGGGCTGTTTCCGCCACTGACTGACTCGCAGTTTTAAAGTTTACGGCCTCTAAACAAGTGCGGTTCCATTAAAAGAGACTTACGTTCCAAACTTACCGCCCTCCCCTCATCGGCTTGAAGGCAAAGAGTCTGCAAAAGAGTAACACGTCGCTGCTATTATATTTATGGCATCACATCCGCCGTTTTGTCTGCTCCTTCGTTATTTCATTCGAGTCATTTACACGACTTCCTCCACACAAAAAAGGGATAACCGATGTTTTCAAAAGAGCGCTTCTATAACAGGACTGGCTGGGACGAAAACTGGAAAAGTACGTCGACAAGCTTCTCCTTTACGATGCATCTGTCTTTCTGTCCTTAAAGATACAGCGCTCACCCTCTTTTTTTTTTGTTTTTTTTTTATCTACAGCAGGCTCATCGCGCCACCACTCTCGTGAAATGCTACCTTGCGTATTTTGCTCAGCGCACGACCAACGGCGGTTTTGACAGGAGACAAAGGAAGCCCCTTATCTAAGGTGTTGTCGCCAAGATTTCACAAGCCGACGTTCAAATTCATAATTTCCCTGACCTCCGCGACCTTGACAAAACCGTAGCCCCTGCCTATGAGTAATCGTTCTTGCACCCAAAGCATACGCGGGTTGAAAATGATTCTGCTCTGTCAGAATCCGCTGTCATCAGTCGTGCAGATCAACCCGTGTAAGACGTCGCACATTTTTTCTTCGTGTACAGAGGCGACCTCTCAGCAGCCGGAAAGCGGCTCGAAGCCGGTGGAGCCGAGGTCGCCTCTGTTTCAACCTTGAGCATTATACATAACGAAATACCAAGAGCATTATGAACGTTTTCCTGCTGTTTTTTTTTCTTCTAAAGTTTCGGAAAATTTATTATTATTATCATTATGAATACTGTAACATTGCTTAACTTTCTTGTCTTTAGAATAACACGACGTTATCCCGTACGTTGTACTTCACGTTTATTATTTCTGCCACGTGTGTTTTTTGTCTTTTGTGTTTACAGACACCCACTTGTAAATCATCAGTAGTTCAAAGAATACCCGGCAGACCTACTTCCTTCCGGTCTTTGGCACACTCATGACAAAACGGAATATTTTTTTTAAAAAATCTTTAAATTAAACAAGTTTTGCGGAGCCATAACATAGTTAATTAAATTAAATTAAGTCTTGATAACATTAGTGAATTCTACCACGCAAGTCAGAAATGGCAAACGGAAAACAATAGGAAGAAAATTACTGTACATTAAACATAAGCAAAAACCGAAACGACAAACGAAAAATACTTCTAATAAGAAGACAACAGGAGATCGACTGGATTGTCTTGGTAGATAGCTGAGAGTTAGCCTTTCCAGAAGAAAATGTGGCAGAAGTTGCTTTACAGAAAGTCAAATTATTAGCAAATGGTTGGCTGTGAAGAGGGGGATTAGCACATGGGGTTACTATTGTTAATGCCGATAGACACTGTTGGCAGATAATCGTTTGTCTGTAGAGAATAAAGACTCGGGTTGACGGGCTACCTTATAGATTTCGCGCGATCACTGATGCAAAAACAGTGACTACCATTTACCGCTTTGTCGTCAGTTCAGCCACCCGACTCGTCTACAGATCACCGAAACAGCTTCATTATTGTTGCTGTTGTTTGCTAGTAACACTAGCATAACGTTCTTTGTTAGCCATTCTTTAACCCGATTTAATGTATTAGGATTTAGCATGTATTTTCTGAGAAAAATTATCGCAGTAAATAAAATTAATAAAGGGGGGGAGAGAACAACAAAAGGCTTCCATCCAAGAGCGAGTCATACCAGGGAAACGATGTCGGTGGCAGGCAAGAACTTGGAGGGGACGGGACTGGACAGGGGTGGGGCCGTATGGTGAACAGTTCGCTTTTGAAATAATAAAAAAATATGTGTTACAGCGAGTAACTAAGTTCTGTCTGCTTCCAGAGAAATAAGGCATCGACAGACATCAGCCTCACAAAAAGGGCTGGCTGCTGCTGCTGCTGCTGCTGCTGTTGTTGAGCGAGTTGGACTTCCGAACGAGGCTCTGCCAATGGCATTGCATCCCGTAAAGACAAGTGGCCCGTTGTTCTCTGTCGAGTCCTCCTCGTGATTGAGAGCCCGGTCCACCCGACACCGGGAGGTCGCTCTCGCGTCGGGCTGCTGCTGCTGCTGCTGCTGCTGCTGCTCCGAGCGAACTTTTCTTCCACAAACTGGGGGTCGGAGCTGCCGCCAGTGACACAGGACAATGCCCACCTTTTACCGCTCCGCCGCCCCCGACTCTTCGTGGGGCGCTATCATCAGTCCGACCGGGACGGGACGGATCGAGACGGGACTGGACGGGCAGGACCAGCTGTTTGTTCTGCTTCGTTTGTGACTATTTTTTTTTCTTTTTTTTTTTAAGGAGAAAATGCGCCGTATTTATTTAGCTGTTAGGCTATCGTGGCTGTCACAGCGGGCCTTATTGTTGCAGGGTCAGCCGCAGTATCGGATGGTGGTAGCTGCGTGGGTCTCACTTACTCGGAATCAGATGGCATCAAACGGCGTTGAGGCGAAGTTAGAAAAAACGACGAAGAACTTACGCATCAAAGCAGCAGGGCCCCCACCCCCCTACACACACACACACCCCCCACCCCACCTTCATCCGGCATTTTCCCATGAATGTGTCGGACGGCATTGTCCTTGGCGAAGTATGAAAAGAACGACATCAATGGCCACATGTCGTCTTTGACACCGGTAGCAGTCGCGACTGGAGAAAGTAGAATGGCTGAAGAAATTAGAAGGTAATTGCAGGATGAGCTGTAATCCTACATCTCGCCTACCCTTGGGCGAGAAACCGACTCCAGTAGGACATCTGGTCTGAGGAATACATTAAGTCCAGAATATAAAGGTTCCAAGATGACCAGGAAATGTAATTTTAAAAGGTTTCAATTTAAAGATCATCGACAACAAAAACTGCTTTTGCTGAGGTCAAGTATCTATTGTCTTGAATGCGAGTCGAGCTTCCAAGAATTGGGTGGGTGGCTGATGCTACTAGTGGCCGAAGCCGTGTCGGCTCCTCCCTTCAGGCGAAGCTCGATATCAGTCTGGCTGATCGGGAGCCGACCATCCGCAAACTCTGTTGGCTCATACTACCTTTATCCACGTACGCGTCTTTACTGAATTCCCAGCAAAAGAGCGATCTCATCCCGGTATTTTAAGCTAATAGCGGCTCCCTACGTCTGTCAGGTATCTATCTACCTCCTGATAATTAAGAGAACTTTTCCACGACCCAATCCTGGAAAAAAAATCACGATTTGGTTCTGGTAATCGCCGACTAATTTTGAATGTTCTGTAAGGCGGATAAAGTAAACAGCTCGAGGAAAAGCAAATACAAAATTTCGCTGGAGAGAAATCGCACAAAAAGACTCAGCCAAACACGAATAAAGTATGACAGGAAAAGGGTTATCACTGAAAGTGCTATTAAAGACAGGTGGGACATTCCCTCGACTTTATTCGCAGCAGACAGTCGTACGCTTTTGCTGTGTTACTCTATAAAAACAAAGGTGTCAAAATTATCGTTGGACAGAATGAATCAGATTGCATACAAAGCCGCTTTAAGTGAGAGATATCAAGCGTGTGTATACATATGTTTTGGAGAGAATTTTAGAACTTACCATTTATTGGACTGCATCACTTCTCCACGAAGTCGTCCCCTTGCTTTTAAGCACATGCACAACGACTCACAAGTTACCTGATACCACCCTGCTAAAGCCACAGTTGCAACGCCCGCTGTACCTCGCAGTCGCTGGAAAATCTGCGATCTCATATGACGCTGGATGCTTCCACTGCCTGCGTTGGCTTTTGCTTTCTGGATTGAAATAATGGATTTTGTCGCACGTAGGAAGTGCTGATGTAAATATCGCGTTCAGCCCTCGCACGTATAGCCTGGTGTCAGTCGTTCGCGAATCGAACAGCTACCTTATCCCATCTGTGTGGGAGACGATGGGAAATCACGCACCGTTTAAACTGGTGCTGGGCCATCGTTTCAAGAAGATGGGGGCGTTATTTACAGAGGCAGAGTTTTAAACGACCGTTGTTGTACAGGTATTATTTACCTGGATTTTTTTATTGCTACACCCGGAAAAACCTGACCACGTTTTCGTGAACTAATAACAGACACTGCTGGTGAGACCAGAGACCAACAGCAAAGCTGCTTGCTGTTGGGGGCGCCGGATTCGGCAGTGTCTTCGCCCATTGTTTCCGGCGCGTGCTGTTCACAGCGTCTTCTGCTGAGACATGCTCTTCGAGGATCGCGATGAGATGGTTCAGGTAAAGTCTGGAAGCGGTCGCGAGGCCGAGATCGAGCTCGGTAAACGACGTCTGCAAGGTTAGGGGAACTTCTCCGACAGTTGCCAGTGCTTGTCGTTGATATTGCCTTGTACTTGGGGCATAAAAGAAAAGGAATAAAAAAAGAGTAGTTTATGCTAATTTTTGTACATCCTTTTTTTTCTGTGTACAGCTAATAAAGCTGAACTCCGTGGGGATCTGAGTTAAGCTCTAAAAACAACGATAAAAGAGAAAAAAATATATTAGACTTTCTAAAAACAAATTGATTGCTATGCTTGGAAATCGTTTAGAATTTCTACCAATGTCCCTGATGTATTTAAATGCCTTTGTTCTTGTTTAGGCCTCTTATATTGTACAAAAAGGTTCTGTCGTCTGCTTTAGGAAAGTTCCGCCTTGGCACCTTGTAGCTCTGTTGTCTAATTACCATGAAACGTCGCTTAAGCAAAATGATTAAATAAAATAGTAAACACCTGAAACTGCATAAGGTTGTGAACTTATTCGGCTTTTTCGAGCAAAGTTGGGCCTTCTTCCGTCAATTGGTGATGTCGTGGAGTTACTGTTCCCGTGCCATGCCTAACGGCTGGTGTTTGTAGGAAAGATTGGGTGAAGACCGACACTGATTTTTTTCTGCCCTCCCCCCCAAAAAAAGGGAATTTCGAAGTATTACTGATGCTTTTGTACGAGATTCGTCTCTGCATTGACAACGAATAAATAATGAGCAACCTCCCGAGAGTGAAGAAGAAGAAGAGACTAAGGGCGATCCATGGTCTGCCGGAAAGGGAATTGGCTTTCAAGGTAGTAAATAGATAGAGGGAGTTTTTGCGATATTCCGTAGAGCCAGGATATGTATATGTACCGATATTTTATTTTTTTTTTTTAAAATAGAAATTCCAACTTTTCAGAACAAGCACGTAATAATTGGGAAAACCTGATGATTGTTTTGGCACCACCTTCCGTTACTTCACAATAACGAAACATCTTACTTCATTTCCGAGAATTGAACACCATTTATAACGTCATCTTCCAATTTATTTTCTTTCTCGTATTTTTACGAAACAAAGAAGACAAAATGGAAAAAAAGAAAAACAATGATAAGAATCGTTTAACAACGGCTATTCATTTTTAATCAGTTAATATTTTGTAATTGTGCCGTTCAGGATATAACCAGTGCTTGTAAACTAGTTTTTTTTAAAAAAACACATTAAACATTAACAAAACTCCAGAGCGACTGATACAGCCTGTTAAAAAACACACACACACTGCTAGAACCAGGTGTGACATACACCGTGGATGTAGCGTTACGGACGACCGTTCTGCGGCTCACTGAATCAGAGATGTACTAACCGCTTGACGTCACACGGGCTTCTGCGCATATTATCACTTCCGGTTTTCATCTTGGTTCATTCATTTTTCAGCGTTCGAATGTGTTGTCTTCGCCACGCCAGCATTGGACACTAAACGAATGTTTTTCCCCCCCAATTTTACAAGAGCGTTACAAATTAGACATGTCCCCAGTATATATATATATTTACAGAGAGAGAGAGAGAGAGAGAGAGAGAGAGAGAGAGAGAGAGAGAGAGAGAGAGAGAGAGAGAGAGAGAGGAGAGAGAGAGAGAGAGAGAGAGTACAGAAAACAATTATGGAAAAACATGCACAAAATATGTACAAATAACGAGTTCACATAATTGCAACTGAGATGTATGTCATAAATACACAATGCATTATTACAGAAAATATACAAAACAAAATGAATACGTTGTACAGTGCATTAGCGTTTGGTATGTTAAACCCATTGTTTTATATCGAGCATGGCACCTTGTTTCCAAGCTCCTATACAGGTTATCAATGTATGGCCGTGGAATGTTGTTCCGAATATCCTGTAGCACTTCCTACAATTTGTCTAAAATGAATGATTGTCGTCTGACTTTCTCAGTAATCGTATAATCCTATAAAATCTCAATGATGTTCATACCAGATCGTTGTTAAGGCCAAGGCATCTTTTCTAGTGTCCCCATCAGCATCTTTAGGTTCCAGATAGTTTTTCACCACATCAGGTGTGTGTGCTCGGGGTCACTGCCATATTTGGAAGGTGAATCCCTTAGGAAATAGCATGATGAATAAGAACCTTACTGTATCTGTGTCAATCGGCATACCTTCGATTTCATGAAAATCTCTGATACCCTCGGCTGATATTCAGTCCCACACTTGTGCTGACTGTAGCTATTGTACAATGACTGCCCGCGTCCACCTTCGAACAGACTGCTATTGTTTGATTATTGCCAAGCGGATCAAACTTGAACTTATTTGTAAAAAGAGCACCTGTTCCCTCATCTCACTGTTCCATTTTCTGCTGCCCATTTCAGCCTTTCCGCAGCAAAGGTGTTCGAGCAGCTGCACATCGCCTGAAACCACTTCGCGTTAATGTTTATCTTACTTTTCTTGAAGAAATGTTAGCACCCATATTTACAGCTGGGTCGTTCGTAAGATCTCTCATGGCTCGTCGACCATCGCCTGGAATAACACACCTTGAGGTACTTAACATCAGTTTTCGAGAGCTTGGGCTTTCTTCCTCCTCAAAGTCTGTATACAACTCTCTCTGAAACATGAAGTCGGGCTGCAGTCTGCCGCATGGAGTAGCCTTCACTAGCTAAATCTTTGGTTTCTATACATAAGTTATGTGATATTTCCTCCTCAAGAGCCATAGTATTTATCACACTATGGTATCACTGCTTTAAAAATAACAAAAGAAAAAAGTGTGGCAGTCACTGTGAAACATTATATGATTAAATGATATCCTGCCGTACCAAAAGAAGCTCAAAACAATAAAGTCTGTTTTCTACCTACACTCTATTAAAGCTGTAAGGTCCAGCAATAACATGACCAGGCTTATTTGTGGATGAACATGTAGAGGGGTTCCATTGGATGGGATATTTTGCTATATACATTAGGTTGTGTAATGGTTTTCAGACTGCAGTCCGAGTGGCTGTCTGAATAACATCTTCGTTCGGTTTCACCAGGCACATGTTACCCGGAATGTCTTCGCTATCACAACACACCTCAGTGAACTATTGAAATCATAATCTCTAGTACACATCGCGAATACTGTGAACTTAAGCCAAAGAACGACGTAACTTATTTTCCATAAGCTTAGATACGGTGGGCGAGCAGCTCAACACAAAATCCTAAGGAATGGTCGCAGACGGTGAACAAGCTTTTTCAGTGTTAGCGAACCATTCTTCCTTCCATCCAACCACGACGCCAGCAGTTCAATTAGTTATAAAAAGTGAGTGGAATTGATTTTTGACCCGCCTGTCTACAGCCGATAGTCAAAACTGGACAGTACGGATGGCAATTTGGTCCGCTAGGAAAACCGGCCGGGTATTTATCGAGACTGGCTTCAACGGGTCAAATTTCTATCCCTTAACGAAGATGGTGTAACCTTCTCTACTCTCAGTGCAAGAACTCCTGAAAGAGTCGATGGGGTATGCGGCCTCTCTGCTGGGTGCCCTCAGAGACCCGACATAAGCTGAGACCAGCAGCTCCTAACAACAACTTACCTGCGGTAAGACCTGGACCAGGTGGTGATTTAGATTCTACTAACCTCGTCAAAATAAACGTCACCTCCCTTATGAGAGGCTCTTTTTTAATATAACGGTGCAGCGCATTATCTTAACATATTCAAAACAAGAACATCTCTCTTAAAACGTTATCGACCTAGGATGGTTTCTTTACGAATGGATTTCTGTCCAGACGCCATTAAAGTGATGAATATCTTATCTAGTTCTTACAGAATAATATTTAATGGATTTTACCAGTTCATTTTCGCTTTAAGTTTTCTTTTTCCGTCTCCTTTTGTCTCCACGTGTTGTTAAATTGGCTGAGTGATAGTTCCGGACACACGGGAGATAACTCTCCCCGGATCTTTCCGTGAGCCGTAATGGTTTCCTGCCTGCCTGCAACTACTAAACTAAATAAATTAGTGTTATCGAATTTGTAAAAAAATTTGTAATAAAAATAACAAAACAATGAGAGAAACAATGAAATGAGAACAACAACAACAACAACGACGACGACGAAATCTAAGTTTGTGATAAACCGAAGAGACGCGACACGATTACTATTCGAAGTCTCATATGGAAATTCTTCATAGGACCCCTCCTTAGAATCATATTTGTTTATTCTTGCTCGCGCAGTGTTTTGGTCCTTAGCAAATTTTCATTGAAAAAAGATTTTGCTAGCAGCAACTATCCTTCGTAGGCAGACGCTTAGCGCGCGTGCGCGTCCCGCCGCCATTAGATAATTAACATTGAATGCATCTGCGAGCGCTTCCACCGTCTGCCTTTCCCTGGTTTTCAAGGGAAGCGATGAATGAAATACAAAGTAAACTCTCGCGGCGGTAATCAATTAAACCTTTTTAAACTCGTAGTAATAATTGCACTGATAATCGGGCGAAGGAGCCGCTGTGTGTTTGGGTTCGGGGGGACAGTCCTGCTCTGTGTTAGGATAATTGTACGGAAATCTCCGGCGCTGGTTCGACCATTGGTCGGGGAGGGGGAAAATGGCGGCCAGGGTGGTTAGCCAGCCAGACGTAAAGGTGTTCTCGGGGAGGTGGAAACCAACAAAAAGATTACAGAGGTTTTATTCATCTTCATAATTATGTAATTGCAAAAACCAACGCGTCTTTTTTTAATAACAAACGTTGAACGAGAGAGAGAGAGAGAGAGAGAGATAACGTCAGTAGAGAGAGAGAGAGAGAGAGAGAGAGATAACGTCGGTAGAGAGAGAGAGATGAGAAGAGAGAGAGAGAGAGATAACGTCGGTAGAGAGAGAGAGATAACGTCGGTAGAGAGAGAGAGAGATAACGTCGGTAGAGAGAGAGAGATGAAATGAGAGAGAGAGAGATAACGTCTGTAGAGAGAGAGATGAAAAGATGAGAGAGAGATAACGTCGGTAGAGAGAGAGATGAAGAGAGAGAGAGATAACGTCGGTAGAGAGAGAGAGAGAGATGAAAAGAGAGAGAGAGAGATAACGTCGGTAGAGAGAGAGAGAGATGAAAAGAGAGAGAGAGAGATAACGTCGGTAGAGAGAGAGAGATGAAAGAGAGAGAGAGAGAGATGAAGAGAGAGAGAGAGATAAGGAGAGAGAGAGAGAGAGAACAAACAAACAAAACGGCATCACTCGCTCAATGATCCGTGACGCCAGCCCTCCGGTTAATTAGATCTCCTCTGTCGCATCGTTTCTGGAAACAGTGCCAAGCCGCCCCCCTACGGATAATCAGGTGCCATGCGGTTTCTTTCTGTGGACACAGCTGTCAGTTTACTACATGTATATTGTTAGTGTGTTTTTTTTTTGTTTTCTTTTTTTTAAAAAAAGCTTCGATCTTTATTGTCTCTTGAATAAATGCACTTAACGATCAAAGGAGAAAACTGCAGGGCCGGGCTACTGCCACGTGCTAGATATCAGCAGCGCAATTCAACCGTGAAATCCTTTCTTTTGCATTTGAAAAAAAAAAAGAACAATAACTCGAGAAATGCATCTGATGTTAACCTTTTCTGAGATAGTTTATATTCCAGTATCATTTCCCTCTTCTTCTTTTTTTTTTTTTAAATTTAAATATTTTGGAAAATTTACCGATTTCGTTGGGTATCGCACGAAGTTCGAAAGATTCTGAAATAATTGTATTCTGGCTGAGAAGTGACGCGACTGTCGTGCAGATGTGTCAAGGAAATCCCGGTATTAATGGACTTCTGCTGGTTTGTGTGCGGTGTCCGAGAACCGGTGTTACATCACAGAACTGAACCGGGGGGGGGGATAAATTAGCTCCCTTGTACCAGCAGCCGGTGGCAAATTTTGAGTTATGAGACTCCTTCCTCGAGCGGGGAGGATTTGAATGGAAGCAAACGCTTGAGCAATAGGTTTCCAAACTGTGCAAACGAACGCGGCGTGAACTGCATTTACCTCGATAATACAGGTTTCTGATTAGGACGACGATAAATCAGGTTTTAACAGCGAGATGCTTCCGTCAGGGTTTTGACTGGTGACGTGGTAGGCGCGCGAACACGTACCTAGGTAATTGTAGGGTGAAGATATAACTATCATTACCACTAATTAAAAACACCTGAATTGGGTGTTAGGCCAGAAATAAATAATGCTGGATGATTAACCGTTGTCTTGAAAGTTAGTAATGCCTGCCTTTATTCAAAGGAAAGTAATACAAAAGGAATGCTTTTAATTCGTGTCACTCGAAACCTTTATTCCCTTTATCGACTATTAGGGATTTTTAACATTCTTCCCCCAAATATTTGTCCTCCTCCCCCCCAACTTTCTTTTTTTCTTTTTTTCAAGGAAAACGATTTAAAAGTGACAAAAAAAAAAAGGAAAACAAATTAGGTTTGAGTAAACTCGCCAAACATGAATTATTTTTGATTATTTCTTTCGTGGCCTTTGATTGATTATCGACATGTAAGCGGCAAGACCAAGAACGTGGTTTTTGTAAAGACGCGTCAAAGGCGATGGCCAGGTCTCGACGCGTCTCCGAGATAACTGATCAGCGAGAGCGCACCAGCGGGGAAGTAACCATGGCCACACCTCGTCCATCTGATATTAGGAAAAAAAAAACTGACGTAATCGGATTAAAGTGTTGCAACTTACCCCAAGTTCGGAGTCGGTGGCAACGTACATCGGCGTAAGTAGTGACACCGAAACTACATGCAAAAAAACAGAGGTTCTTGTGTACCAAACCAGAAGATAAAAACCTTAAAGCGAACAGACAACAACATTTTCCCTGTTAAAGCTGATTGCTCGTCTTCAGGTGCTCTGTTCGGTAAAGTTGGATGGCGCTCATGAAGCTGCACAACCATTCTGGAGCTCTAACGTCATATCTTTTGATGGCTCAAAGGAAAACACATTGAGGTCTTTAGGGGATAATCAAAAGAAGATCTTTTAACAAATTCTGTGCACTTATCTATTTTATTTCTGTAAACAGTCTCGGCTCTACAAAACCACTTCAGCTGAATTATTAAGAATCCAATACTGTAAACAGAGGAACACTAAAGTGGGGAAGACTAAAAGAATTGGAATTCTTCCAGAAAATAATGTGTTTTTTTTTGTTGTAACTTTCTCTTTCTCTGGGCACTGGAATTTCTATGAACAACCGAAATCAACAAATGGAACAACAAAATGGCGCTCTTATTGCCATGACTTGACTGCGAGATCACTGCTAATATTTAATTCGAACCATCAGAGCAAATGCCCTATGTACTAATTTACTGCCCAAAATATTTATTTGCCTTTTATCACTAAGAAGCCCGTGCGAAGCCTACAGACCCTGAGACGACGATACAGAGTCCACACGGCTTGATCCCGACAGCCCCAGAAGCACTAAAAGTCACAATATTTGAGACGGGCGGGATGGAGAGTCAGACGGAATTTCTTAACGGGCGAATAATAACTTTCGCGGTGTGAAAACAGAACCACTTCCGCTGCCGGGAATATCGGTGGACTTGGTTCTCTAATCAATTCCCATAAAGAGTGTGCCGGGTAAGGCCTTAGAGTAGTTAGTTTTCGATAAATCACGCTATTAAAAGGTATTGGAGGACAAAAATAAACTTTGTTCGGTGTGTAATATATGTACATTTATATTGGTGGGGTTAGACGAAGTCTTGCACAATTTCAGGACACAAAAAGAAGAATCAAACGGGTGGGGAGGGAAACGGTGCAGATAGAATGAGAGAGAAGGCCGTTCTCGGAAGAACTCTCGGTAAGCAGGTGCTAGATGATCAGTGACTTGTTTCTGGCGTATTGTCTGTGTGTGGGTTTGCTTGTTGTTGTTGTTGTTGTTGTTGTTTTTCCACTTCCTCCTCTCCTTCTTGCATGCCGCCGAGATGGGCACCGGTAGCGCTGGCGATTACCTGCTAGGTAGAGACGACACGCTAATTAAACGCCGCAAGTTCTCTAACGAGCAAGGAGCGAGAGGATGAGATGGTGATCAATACCTTGTCGCAAAATGTCCAGAGAAGGTGGAAGTCACCAGTCTGTGCTGGAGTAGGAGTCAGTTATGAAACGCGGTCTGGAATGTCGGCCAATCGGGTCTCTCTCTCTCTCTTACGACGTGTGGCAGGCGGCGGATCCCCGAATCGTCGTCGGGTCCTCGTTAAATCTGCGAGCGCCGTGGGGTGGGTGGTAGACGCGTCCTATTGCAAACAGCGGCGTTCCGTGTTAATTGCAGGAGGGATCCGCGCACGCGCCGCTTCGATATCCGACCGCATCTGCCGGCTGACTTGCGCGCGAGAGTAATCCCGCCATTCATATACGCCACAGCGCTTCATTCATCCCGGGGGTGTCGCGAACCAAGATCTGGCGAGGTTGGGCGCGACTGGTCCTCGAGTGACGACAGGGAGTGGAGGAAACGGGAGAAATCTCTGGTGAGAATTCAGAAAGGTGCGCGCCCCACACACACACACACACACACCAGGGAATCGTTGAGGGGACGCGCTGTGTCGTGAACGTCAAACGACACACCGCCGAATGGACCCGGGAAGAGATTGTGTTTAAATATCGGTTTAAACGAAACAGCAAGCTGTGCTGAACTAAAACCAGTCAAAGGATGGAAAATATATATGCCCATAAAATGAAATAAGTATTTCTCCCGAGGAGCCGTCCGTAAGCAGTGGAGAAGGGAGAAAGAAGATGCAGTTCTAACTGTTATCTTTTTCACATTCGGAAATTTCTTTCTTCTCCGAAAGAGCTTCCGTTCGTTCTTCTACTTGATAAACCGTTTTTTTGCCAAGCACATGAACGAAAGGTAAAAATTAAATTCGGACAAAAATCTATTATTACGTCTGACGGCTGGAAAGTATCCTAGATCATCGGCATACAGTGCGGTGGGCGGGGCGTGTACGGGGGACCAGTCGTTAAAGGACAACGGGAGCCAGCCGGGCGTACTCGAGTTGGGATCGACAACTTTAAAACTACAACAACAACAAAGTTAAGGAAAACGCAATTAAAAAATCTGAAACAAAATTTGAAATGCCAATTTTTTTTTTTTAAAAAAATAAATAATGTATATTATTTTTATTCTGTACATTGCATATTTAAATTTCTTTCTGTCTCCTGATACAACCCAATCGCCACAAAGGCAATTTCGCTGCCCACTCTTAATTTTTGTTACCATACCAGTTTGCCCTTTCTGTAAGTGCATCTAATGATAGATGAACTGGACCATTTAGAATATAACAATTATTTCTTCCATGTGATTCCGACCTTTTGTTTCATTGTGTAGCTACTGTATAATTTTATATTAAGTTTTTATTATTGTTTCAAACATCTAAGATTATCAAAATATATCTGTCACAGCCACTGATAAAATATAGCAATATTTGAAGAAACATTATTATTATTATTATTATTATTATTATTATTATTATTATTATTATTATTAGATTCGACATTTGCCTGCTGCTGAGTCTCCACTTCCCACCGTCTGATGCTACTTTGTCTGTCTTTTCTGAGATCTTGCCCAGGCGTTTTTTTGTTGTTATACCTGTATGTGTGTGTGCTTCGTATTTGTGTATTAAGTCAAGCGCACAAGTCACCACTAGAATAGTGCGGGCTTGTTTTTCCACATTCTGCCGGCTCCTGTTTCTTTCTATCTAAACAGTTTCTCTACTTCTCTGATGGCGTGGACCCGACCAACTAGGATTTCTGTTCCTCGTCCTTACGACGATCTCCGGCTCGCTCGTATTTCTGTCAGTGCTTACAACCATCTCTCATGTCTCAAAGAAGAACCACCTTCACCTCCTCGCATTATCTCCGCCTTACGTTCATACCACTTGTCGCCAGTAGTTCGCGATGCTTTCAAACTTTTTACCGAATGCAGCCTACAACTTATGTGCTTCTTTTATGAGTTCTTCAGTTTCTGCTTTCAGTCTGGAACCTTCTTGGGATTGGTTGATTTTCTGTTGATCTATATCTGGTTTGGTCGTTCTATCGGCCACTGTCCATGTGTTGGTTTCTTTCTTCTGTTACACCTAATTATTCTTTGTTGCTATTTTTCTTTTAGTTTCTTAACTTTCTGTGGAGGGAGGGAGGGGGGGAAGGGTTCAAGAAGTGAAAGAGGGGCGCGAAAGAGGGGAAGTAGTAGAAGAAAGAGGGAAGGATAGGAGAGAGAGCGAGATGATAGAGCGCGAGATAGAGAAAGAGAGCTAGAGAGTGAGAGAGAGAGAGGAAGCTAGAGATCTCGCTAGATCGAGGAGCTCTAGAGCGCGCAGAGGAGAGAGTCTCTCTCTATTCGAGATCTCTCGCTATGCTCTCTCTCTCTAGCGATCTCGATCTAGCTCTTAGCTCTCGATATAATCTCTCCTCTCTCTCTCTCTTCTCTCTCTCTCTCTCTCTCTCTCTCTCTCTCTCTCATTCTCTCTCTCATTCTCTCTCTCTCTCTCTCTCTCTCTCTCTCTTCTCTCTCTCTCTCTCTCTCTCTCTCTCCTCTCTCTCTCTCTCTCTCTCTCTGATTCTCTCTCATTCTCTATTCCTCATTCGTGCTGAATATGTATACCAACTTGAGAAAACGGTTAGTTTTCTTCTCTCGAGCAGAGCTCTACACCCATTGTTGTTGTCTCATGTTCTGATACCTCTTCTCCCTTTACATTTAGGCTGGTGTAAGGGTTGAAGAACATCAGCTTTTGGGTGATAACTTCTGTGCATTTTAAACTACTTCCTGATCTTTAATGTCATGTTTCTTTAATTCACTTGGTTTTTCCAGTTTTCGATATTTAAACTGTTACTGACAACTTGATTGCCAAACTGCTGATGTTTATTATTATTATTATTATTATTATTATTATTATTATTATTATTATTATTAGTAGTAGTAGTAGTAGTAGTAGTAGTAGTAGTCGTAGTAGTAGTAGTAGTAGTAGTAGTGTAGTAGTAGTAGTAGTAGTATACAGTAACTTTAGAGTTTTTGCAAATTAAAATAGCTTAAAGAACTCTTCCGCGCCAGGGCTCATTTTTATTTTTTTACTGTAATAAACAAATAACTGCTGTCTAAACTTAACTCTGATTGAGTAATCGACCAATAGAATATTTAATAAAAATTAAAAAGAATACTCAGTAATAGATTAAATATGAAATCCAAAGACTTGTTTTGACCGTGTAAACGTTCAGCAACTTTCTTGGCTTTGAGCGAAGAAGGAATTCATCAACAAGACAGATCAACAGCAACAAGTTGTCTTGCCACCTTTTCCCTCTCTCTTTCACCGTTTTGCAGTGCACGGTTAAGTCGAAATTTACTTACCACTGAAATAAAGACGGGAGTGGGCCAGTGGCAGACTGCTATCGGTCCGCAGTAGATGCCTTGTTTTTCTCTTGCTGTACCTTCCAGCCGTTAGTAGATCGAGCGCTGGGGAGAATAATAAACAACAGGCTTCCTGGACCCGCCATTGTTTTAAAAGAAGCTACAATATCATGCACTATACTCACCTACGCAGGTACAGTCAACGTATTGTTAGTAAGTAAGCATTCGTTCTCCTTCAATATTCCTAATTTTCGACTGCCAATTGTATACATGTCGTCGATGCGATGGGACTAAGTCTTTAAGATGGCAACCCCCCCCACCTAGAAATACAGGTGACAGGACGGCATTTCAATAGCACTGATACTGATTAGCAATTACCTGTGTAGCGATCAAAGAGGCGGGTGGAAAGGTAAAGGGGGAAAAAGGAAGATTCGGGCCTCTATCTTTATTGTGTAGAGTCTCCAGAAAGACGTCTTGGGTCGTGACAATTCACCGGAGAGCGCAGAACAAATGCCAATCGTCAGATTGTCACCAGGCCGACTGGGACACCCTGATAACCCTTTTTTTCCCTCTCTTTTCTCTCACACATTTATGCGGATTTGCTCGCGTACGCCCGCAACTCGGAAGCATTTCATCTCGCCGGACTGCCGACCTAATGACGCCCGCAAACTTCCCCTCGGGCCTGCTCGCGCTCTCATCCCGAAACTTGTTTAAAGTCTCCCGTGTCTGACAGGTGTGAGAAAGCATTTTTACTGCAGGCCTTAGGTAAAACGTTTCCTGCTTGATTATTCGCGCTTAATCAAGATGTAAAACGCGATCTTTTCACGTGAATAGACCTGCATAACCATGTGGTGCTCGACGATCTTTTGTCTTGTCGAGATTTGTCCCGTGGCTACATGTTGTTGTTTTTGTTTTGTTTTTTTTTCTGAAAAACTGGGATTGTGCATCTCTCATATTCTTGGAGCACAGGCCATAATTTGAAGTTCTGTCAACTTCCCATGTCGGTGACACAAAATCCGACCCTGGTGTTATTAGCTAACTGTAAAATGGGTCAGGTGAGAAGTTTTGAAAGTAAAGGAAACAATTAGTCTCGTTACTAACGACAATGAATAAAGAAAAGGGTTGGTCGCAATTTTTTAACGGTTATGCCGAAAATACCTGGCAGTGTATTACACACACACACCACACACACACACACACACACACACGAGCGAGAGGAACGGATGGGGGAGTTGATCAGGCTATAGTGCAGTGTGACTTAAAACCAAAAAAAAAAACAACTTAAAATCATAATTAAACTTGATGAATTGGTCAATAATGGTACAATTATACTTTCTCATAGACGCAAATCAATGTTCGGTAAATCATCTGCTACGTGTACTTGAGAAAACATCAGTATGGCGAATTTTCATTCTCGTCATTTTTAGTTGGCTCCACGTGTTATTTAAGCTTTTCCAATATATATATATATATATACTTCTGGAAGAACAAACGATAGTAATAAATTATTTAAAAATAAAAATGAAATTTAAAATATTTAAGTAAACAAAGATGATAAAAATAAATTTAGCCCCAAGGTTTTAAAAAGCATGTGAAAGTAAGGTCGTGTGTGTGTGTATGTGAGTAGTGTGTAACAAGAACACAATTATCGAAGCAGGAACTGATGCAACTTCAAGCATGTTTTGTTTTTGATGTATCATTTACTGCGCAATTCCTTTTTTTAAAATAGCATTCGTTTGTAAAGACACTGTAAAGTGCGCTTTTATTGAAATTCCAGTTGCTCTACAGATCTATGAATATCTAAGCAAGGCTTTAACTGACATTATTACGTTAGAAATTCGTGTTTGCAGTGTATTACACACACACACACACTGAGTGATCACTTCTATTTGAAAACACCTGATAAATATTTCCGCACCGTTTGCTCACCGATAGAGTGCCGTCGTCTTTCACACTGAAGTTTGCGAACGACGAGTTTCGGTCTAAGTTAAAGCATGCAGTTTTCAAGGATATTGTTTAATATTCCTACGTATCTGAACTAGATCAAAGAGTAATCAGGTTGTTCAAAGAGAAAGAGTAAGTCACTGAGAAAGAAACTATTTGCTTTAATTCCCCTGCTCTTTTGTTTGCACAGAATGAAATTGCGGAAGAAATCAACACGAAAAGCTGAAAGACATGACACCATTACTCTTATCAGTTACTTTGACGTCACAAGTAGCAAAGGATGTGACGTCTTACTGCTGTCCACCGAAGAAGAAATGAGGTGGTTTGAATTAGATGATCCTTGGAAAATGTTTAAGTTACAGATGTCCTTTTAAATTAACGATACTGGCTGACCAACATCAGTCTCCGGTGATGACCGAGAAGCTGATGTAGCATGACAGAAGTTTAAGCCTTTCCTTCCTATAGTGTACCATGCCGGGATAACATAGATAAAACTTCACAATGGTTAACCAAGCAATAATTATATCGCTTGACGCTTGTAGAATATTTATTATAACCTGATTTGCAGCATGTCTTAGCAGATTCAATATTTGCTCTTTCTAACTGTTGGATTTCCATTAATGCTCGGATAGCAGCTCAGTCTTAAGGTGCGTTGGGATTCTGCAGTTCGTGTAGAAGATACTAGAACGCTGCGTTAATCATATTTGTCGCATTCTCGTTGCTTACACAGGCTGATATAGGCTGTTAAAAATTCCCAGAACTAACGCTCAGTGATCTAAGTATATATTAATTTTTTTAAAAATAAATATGAATATTTCAGAATAACTTTCTGTTTTTCGTCTTCCCTTGTCATTTTCTAGCGTTTCCGTGACATCAGGGAGGAATATTTTGCCCGCTGCAATATTTGCCCACACACTATTTATAAATTGCTCGCATCAGCGTTTGAAGAGGTTTCTAAAAAAAACGCATGGTAAAATCAAATTTTCAAATCAAAAGATTATGGGAAAATGTGGTGTGAGGGTTAATATATTTCAAATAAAAGATTATCAAAGATTAATTTGATCTAGTCTTACATATATATTTGTAATAACGCAGTATATGATGAAAATATAGAAAAAATGCACGAATGACTATCTGGCCCTTGGGTGGGAGGGATACAGACATCAGACATATACAAGAAAACTAAGAAAATGCTAACCATTTGATGGGGTCCTCGCCGCCCCCTTTTGTTTCCACGCGATTTTAATCAAAATCAGAAAGGTGAGATTGCGCACTAACAACCTAATTTACTTTCTCAAGTCTTATCTCTCTTTGTTAAATGACTGATCAAAAATGGTTCAAACATCAGAATGCAAAAAAAAGAAGAAGAAAAAAAACGGAAATGGAAATATTACAATGAAATAAGTCTTTACGCTCGACCTTTAATCCATTCTCCATGAAGAAATAGCTGCGACGCCCTATCACCCCTGCTTTCCGGTTGTTGTTTTTTGTTGCGCATGACTTATTTAATTATATCAAAACGGTTAACATTAGATTCTTATTCTCTCGCTTTTATGAAGCAATCTTTCAACAAAAAAAAATGTTACTGATTGAAAAATACAATGAACCTAATTCTATTCTCGAGAAATTCCACAAAGTGGTACGAAAATATTTTATCCCTAAAATATATTTTACAAATACAGCGGATGACTGAGGTGAAAGGTTAGTCGTAAAAGATGATAAGCACTGTCGGTTCACTAAAATATTATGGCGGCGCCAGTGGTAAACGTTCTACATTTGTAACAATATTACATTTTTAAAATAAATAAAATTAATTCAGAAAAAGATGTTAAACCAGGCTTTCGTCTGGTCATTTACCAATTCTGTGAACAAAAGATGAAAATTCGTTATAGCTAAAGACTTGAGCCATATCTATAAAGCCAGTACATCAATACTTTCTATTTCCTAATTCAGACCAGAGTAAAAACTTTAAACGGTTTTGATAATTTTAGAATCAATCTTCAATCTCTATCATATTTTGAATATGTATGCATTTTGGCTGGCTTTAAAGAAACAGACATGGGTTCTATCTATATTCAATTATTCCAGCCAACTAGAAATAAATACTTTGGTTTGTAACAACTTTAAATGATTATTTTTTAATGTTCTACATTGTGAAACTTTTACAATTATACTTGCTCTCAAACCAGGAATCTCTAAGAATCTCTTTAAATAATTAAAAGGTCTTCTGAAAAATCGCCTATATTTTCAGTTAGTGTTTAGACAGACTATACATGAAAGTAGAATTTTGTTTAGAATAATAGAATCAAAAGCTAAAGAAGATATACTTGGTCAATGTAAAGCATTATCTGTGTGGTATTGGTAATATTCCATTTTCCTACCAGCAGAATATAAAAATCAATGCTAACCAAATTTTACATGAAAGAAAATATCAATAACTAAAATAGAAAATGATATATAATCTACTTAAAATCTTCTAGATTATGAAATGTCAAAAATAATTGTAAACTGGAATTGGAAATGATTTCGAAATGCAGATAAAATATACCAGACCTTGAATTATATAAAAAAATCTAGAATAATTTTAGAATATGTTCTAAGAAGATAAATGTTAGAGATAAAGTCAAGGTAAGCTCGTAATCTGTACATTTGTCGTTGCTCTAACCTTTTTAAGGTGTTCTCCTTTTACGATAAGATCAGGAGACCAGCGTGACATGTTGGTATGATAACGGACACGACAAGAATGGCAACCAATCAATAGCTTGTATAAACGCCCTTTCTCCATCTCTCAGTAATGGCTGTTCAGGTGTTCCGCATCGAAACCGATCCAATTACTAAACTGCATTGGCACTCCGGATTCGCCAACCATTGTCTTCCGTGAGTTAACCCTGACCTATTCTGTTCCCAGCAATTGTGTTCTGTTAGATCGAATGGTCGTTTTCGTGTTTTTTTTTAAACCATTGGCACTGAAGCACAAGCGTAGACCGTCGTCTTCTGGATCCAACCTGCTTTTCACATAGTGAAAATCAAACTAAAAACACCTAGCACACACACACACACACACACACACACACACACACACACACACTACGTGTGTAAGCTAAAATAAAAAAAATGACAGTTTATTCTGAAACCAATGGAACAAAGAGTCGGAACAGTGCTATGAGCAAAAGAACTTTTATAGGTAATATTTCGTACGGACAATTTTCTGGACAAAGTGCGTGTCATTTTCTGGCACCTGTAATTTTCTTGTTTTTAATCCGAATTACTTTGGATTTAGAATTCGGCTTCGTCAAAAGAATGCAGTATTATAAGAACATTTTGTTGTGTGCGTTAGTTTTGGTTGAATATGTCGAATTTTTGTGAATCGCGAAGGCGCCTCGTAAAAAATAGAACAGTTAAAACGTATTACAAATCTCTGTATTATTGCATCCAGGCGTCTTCTGTCTTTAACTTAAAATTAAAATTACCCAGTTATGAAGAATGGTTAAGGTGAAACTCCGACACGTTATTTTCGCATATTGAATAAACTCGCAAAGTTACTATGGCAATCATGCGAATAATAATTTTTTTTTAAAAAAAAAAAAAAAGCTTGTGAACTTTCATATCTTAGGTTTAATATCGCATAACTTTCATTAATTGATCTAAAACGCCATATTTGATTATTCCCCTTAATTACTGCGGCTTTGCTTGGCGGTGTATAGAAAAGATGGCAGGTGAATCAGCTGTACTGGGCCACACCTGCGATCATGTCGAAGCAGAAGCGGTCAGACTAAATTTTGTTTTTGGCTAATATTTATTTATATTTTTTTTTTAGCCTGAAAATTAAAAAAAAAACTCCGTCACAGCTACCATCATAAGAAAAGGTGTGCGTTTTAGCTATCTAGAAGGGCCTAATGTTACAGAACATTTTTTTAAATCTGTTTTAAGGGTTTATAATTTAGATTATCATAAAGACAAATTGTTTTTTAAAAAGGTTACAAAAACATTCCATACATATCTCTTATTATAGACTAATGACGAATTTTTATGCAGGGCGTAAGTAAATTGAAGTTCTTTTATATATTAATACAGCTACTTCGTTAGATTGATCGGTCAGCCATAAAAACTATATTATAGGTCTGAGATCTGACAGAATAAATTTACAGGTGCATTATGCCTTAGGAAAAATCTAAGCTTACTCCTCAATGCGAACGTATATTGTTAAGCTTAGACATGAGGTAATTTATCAGTGTTTGTTGTGCTCTGATGAACATAAATAAAAATGCCGGGTTATATCACAGATGCGAACACTTTTTTGTGTGGCTGTTTAGTTCTGCACTAAGTGTTTTTTGCACCACTTCTCATTTCACGGTCAATCCCCGTATAGAACCCGTATCTTCCGACGTCGAGTAATCCACGAGGTTTTCCTTTCTTAATGGACCCCATGTCCATTCTTATCTCGCTCTGTTTTCAGCAATACCTGTTCATAATGACATCAAACGCTAATCTGCAGTAACGCATTTTTCTGCACTCCAAGATACTTCTCTTTCCCTTTGATAGTTTCGGAAAGTAACAATAAAAAAGAGTTAATAAAGAGGAAAAAGAAGCGCTTCTTGCTGTATGGAGTAAGAAAATAGGTAAACATGCTTCAAATTTCAGCCATATTCACATATTAGGTATTTATATCATCTTCCCAACGTTTAAAAGATTTACATTTTTCAGACTAAAGATAATAAACGAAAAAAGTATTTACTAATAGATCGAATTGCAAATTATGTTGCTTCAGCACTCTTTTAATTTGCTTGACAAGTGATACAATCAAATGGACATCGATGAAACTTAAACTTTGTAATACTAAATTTATACTTTATCTATTAATTCTTGAAAATGTTAACTGGGCTTTTTAATATTTGTAAACTTAACAGCAATTAAAAATTATATTTAACAAAAAAATGAAAAACAAAAAGGCATCAGTGGTTTATATATAAACTATATTTTTTATTTATGATACATAGACTTTTGCCATCTATTGCATTGTTCTTTGTTTAAATTAAAAATATATATTTTTGAATATTCTACAGTTAAATAAACGTTTATCTAGGTTCTTTACAAAACTAAAACCAGGTTTTTCACAGTAGACATACTGCTGAAGACGGATACACTGGGCCAGAGAGCGCTTAACGGCGGTGCAACGCATCCCACTCTTATGAAATGAGTGATCGAAGAATACAGTAGACATTGAGGCACCATTAGCTTCAGTAGACAGTCAACTGCTTGTAAATATATACAACGGAAGAGAGTTCATTCTTATATTTTTCTATATGACAGTCAATAGATCGTAGCAGAAAGGAGAATGTCTACCAAGCTTATTGCAGCGCCACAGCCTGAATGAACAAATTAAGACTTTAATATTCATATACAATGAAGAGATGGAAGGAACGATGCAAGCTAGACGCTGGTTGAATGCATTTCGCTTTATCTAGTTCAATTGCATGTATCTTTAATCCGCTGCTTCTTAAATATCACTCAAGTCTTTCTTGCCCTTTTCTATTTTATATTTGCATGATGCGATAGATATCTTGAAATCAGACCGTCGGTTGTGATTGGACAACACCGTCCTCAGAAACTTTTCTATTTGTCGTTCAAAACAGAAGCATGGTTTGTTTTCATGACTAATCAGTCAACTGAGTGACAGCAAACTTGTTCACACGAGTTTTCCGAATGTTTAAAGTACGATCATGTTTTTAAAGTGAAGTAAATTTATATACGATAGAGAAGCTTCTTAATAGATATGAACCTATGATTGTAAAAAAGAGGAAAATTTCGGCTATAAACTTCAAGAGGGTTCAACTACAAGTTGGCACAAGCCTACATTAGCAGAAAGTTATAGTTAGACAAGAATTTTCAAGAGATGGTAGTTTATGATGTCAGTGTTGACCAACTAAATCTAGATTGAATTTATTCTATTTCTTGGAATTTTTCTTATGGCTATAATGGTCCAGGTGTTACTAACATGCCTTCAAAGTGAGACATTACCATTCTGAAGTGAGACTAACCATAGCCGATAAATTCTGTATTAACCTTTTAATTTCTAGAAGGAATAAACGTGTTTATGTAAAGTGCTGGTGATTGTCTCCCTTCGTCTGTTTATGATTATTAAGTGTATTTTTAAAATTACACCCCTTGGGTAATTGTAAGCAGATTTTTTATTTCCGACATAGCTATGTTAATGACTTAATAAAATGTTCTGAAAATCAAGCAACCGAATCACGTACATGAAGTGCTCAGACACTTTTACACATTTTTCATTGTCTTTTTTTACTCTAAATCTATAAGCAATAAATATTTGGTTGCACAACTATTTCGTCTTAATCTTTTTTCGTACACACACTGATGATTCACCATCAACCTGTATTTGCTTCCTGTAATTCTGTTTAGGCGCTACAATTTATGTGCAACAGTCGGTCTTTCTTGAACGTTTTTCTTCATCTCTCTATAAGCAACCATCTTGTGCATTGTCAGGATTATTGATTCCACAATCCGCCGTGAAATATGAATGGCAGCTGAAAAAGAATTTTCTGATGTCAACAACTTTTGTGCGGTTTTGTTTGTTTATATATTATAAAGTACACAAAATAGGTAAAAAATAATTTAAACAGCTAGATTAGTAAAAAAAAAACAACAAAGCCAAACAAAAAGGAATGCAGTTATCAATATTACACAGCAGTGGCCAAAAGTTTAGCATCACCCTAGGAATAAGAATAAATTTAAATCAAGGTTATAAACCTTAACAGTGTACTGTTGAACACTTCAGAGTGTCTGCCTTTGAATACTTTTGAGTTAAAACTGTTGTCATGATTTATAAGGTCGTTTCGGAAATGTATTTTCGCGTTAAATTTCAAATTGTCGCATTTTTTTTAACGCTAACCAATTTACTTTTAGTTATGTGGAGAAACTGCAAAGCGATGTACATCTCAATGCGCTGACGTAACATTGTTAAACAAATTCAGCACGTTTAATTCGAATATACCGAGCGAAAATTTTAAAATTCTAAAGTGAAGCAAAACTTCTGACCATAAGCGGTAGTTTCTTAAAACGATTCGATGTGAGTTGTTTAGCGAAAACTTTTACTGTAAAAAAAAAAAATTTTAAAAATACGAAGCGTTTTAGTTGCTAACAAAGATGTTAAAAGTTATCGTTGACTTTAAATGACTGGAATAACGTGACAGTAGTGGATGTTGAAGAGTGGGCTGGGTTAAATGACTGGCAAAGATGAGTAACTGAGTTCGAATGCCGGTCGGGAAGTGATGCTCCCTTCTTGGCTCTTTAGCCGGATTTCTTCTCAGCGGGAGTCCGATTTACTCTCGCGCCTGTCTGAAAATGAAGAGTTTTAGTCGGGCCGTTTGTTCGGCAGTCAGAATTTCCTGTCAAACTCATCATCTTGAAAAGACACCGAATACCTACTGCTCTAAGATCGAGGACATTCGCGTCTTTTTTTAAATTGTTTTCCAGGTTCGCTGAGAGCCCACAGACAGATGGTGGTCATTGAAAGTACTAGTACAAACCAGATTAAAGTTCAAATCGATAGGCCTTTTCTCCCCCACCCCGTCTGCTTTGTTTGAATCTGATAAATTATAGTTATTAACTTTGAAAAAAAAAAGATCATAATGATGTAAACAAAACTGAGAATAAAAGGAAAATCTCCAACTTTTACCATCCGTCTGAAATTTCTGGGTTTTGGTTAATCTGGGAAAACTAAAACAAAGAAAAGATAACGCTATAGAAAGGCGAAAGTTTTGATTACAAATGAAAAGGAAATATTTATTTTCCATTTTATTCTTTTTCTTGTTTACCTGACTTTTGCCTGTAAACTGGTTTATGGATTTTCATTTATACATCGTTTTCTGTTCTTGTGTTTTTTTAATCCGAAGTTCGGGGATCTTGGTGAGCCGTTTACTTGGTTTTTCAAAGAATTTAAATTAAATAAATTCAGTCTGCTTTTACTTGTTTATCACTAAATCTCTGGAGGCTCTCAGGGTTTGTTAAATTTGCAGTTTTTTTTAATTCTTTTTTGCTCGTCATTGACATTAAATATTAATTCTTTTCCGATGAAATCACTAATTTATCTTCGTGAAGAGTAATTTCAGATTAAATTAATCATTAAAAAAAAAAAGAGAAAAAGATTTTTAAAGTTTCAATTTTTAGTGGGGGGAGATAATTGATAAAATTATTGATTGGGAGAGAAAATTAATGTAAATTTTCCTTACGTTGATAACTTAACAGAAAACAAATTATTTTAAACATTAGTTAATAATAAGACGGTAATTTTCTTAAATGTGTTTTATAGCTGCAAGTCAACTAAAAAAAATTTTAGGGAAAGAAATGTCCAAAGTTCTTAAACAGTAACATTATTTCAAATTTATCCTTGAGGAAGAAATCTCTCAAGTTTACTTCTAAGTTATAAAAATTGCTTTATATCTTAGAAACCGGAGCGATCGAAAGTCGTCTTTACTTTATCTATAATCACCGATATGAGAAAAGCAGCCATTTTTAAAATTTAATGTCGCGTTAATACCACATGAAGATTATCTTTCGGTCCTTTATGTCAGTCATTAAACATTACCTTTTCGTTTGATTCTCTATTGTTAAATTTAATTTTGCAACAACAAAAAAAATAGTTTTTTTCACTTTTTTAAAACTCACATACTGGTGGTAATCCGGTATAATCAACAACTGAATGATGGCGATGGCTTCAATTACTTAAAGGGAGGTTACTCTTAAGTTTAGGGTTGACAGGAGTTCAGTTTCAATTCTCCGCAGCTGCAAAGTGATCTTAATTTACGAAAGTGCACTTCATCACTGTTAGCACTCGGCAGCGAATGTGATACAGCAGGTAATGCAGGGGTTCTTAAAATCGATTTTGTTTTTTGTTACTTGAAATATAAAACAATTATTAAATCATTTTGTAAACGAAAAAGTCTTTCCTCCAAAAATAAATTCTTTGAATGAGCGTTTCTTAGTTATAAAGGGGGGGGACCGCTGTAGTTAGTAATTCTATTAGATACAGCAGCCTCTTTACAGTTTAAAAAAAGAACGATCCAGATTTTCCAAAAGATGGCCGTTCGTTTGTCGGTGACCGAGTCCTTGCTCCGTCTGAGAAAAAGAAAAACAAGTAAAGGTGAGACATTCTGCATTGCTTTTGTTTTTATTCTTTGTGACGAAAACCCCAGGTGTTTAATTTTTCTGAATGGAGGGTTTTTCGTGCTTAAGTTATTTGCAAACTATTACTGGTGAAGCTATTGCTTTATCTGATATGGATTTTCGGGATTTTATTGCCATTTGAAAAGGAACTTTATCCTCTTTAATCGAACAATCTTATCACGTACGGATTAAAGTCTAGACTAATGCTAGACAAAGTTATATCTAGAAAATAGACAAAAATAATTGTCTGTGGCATTAAATATGGGGAAAAAAGTAAATGTCATGCAAAAAACCACATTGCGATGGTCTTTTGGTTTCTTTAAGAAAGTCAATAAAAATTAAGTAAATGCGAATTTACATCCGGTGTTTCCTGAAGAAGCATTCAAAAATAAATTGTACTAAAAGACCTTGTCAGAAAAATTACATTCAGTTAGTTTCAGAAAGAAAAAAATGGTAACACGCAAATACTGAACTTCAAAGTAAAAAAAAAGAAAAGACGACAGTAAAATGGCAGGGAACGAAGTTAACTTAATGAAAAAGAATTTTTTTTACAAAGAGTAAAATACCCGGATATTTCAATCGAGCAGTGTTCGTTATTAACAAACTAAATTTACAACTGAACATACAAACTTAAACTCGACGTGTGTTTATATAATATAGGTGCAAAATAAAAAAAAATTAATTTACTAAATTGTTTACTTTTAAATATTTTTTTTAAAAAACTTCGCTTTTACCATTTTGTTTGCCGTTACTGTAATTTTTGTTCACGCTCATTTTGTTACATTTAAATAATGACCACGTGATCTCTTCAGTCTTGAATTAAACTTTTAACTGCGGACTGAAAGAAGACAACTAAAAAAGGACCTTGTTTTTAAGCAATCATTTAAATAAACAAATATAATAAAAATACGTGGAAATAAATGAATTCTAATAGAAGCAAACATGAAGCAAATAGGTTTAATATGTATCATTTTTACACGTTTGTTCTACACTGTAAATATCTTTTCCACCCAAACGACGACCAGACATTTATTTAAATGCTTAAAGTAGTACCTGTCAGAACTCTCCCTAGAAGCTTTCGAGATCTCTAGAGAACAAACTTCCTTCCTACCAACTGTTACTAGGAAAATCTATTTTTCTAATATATTACCATTTCTTTACGTCTCATGTCTGTGGCGTTTCATTCTCTCCTCAACAGCTGATTCTAAAGTGACCAAACAAGTAGTGTTGGGTTCGGTCGTAGTCGCCAACCGAGCTGCATCAGACAATGATGTCTTAATAACAACCAGAACAGCAGCAACTCTCTCTCTCTCTCTCTCTCTCTCTCTCTCTCTCTACTGACGTCATCTCTCTTTCTCTCTCTCTACTGACGTCATCTCTCTCTACTGACGTCATATCTCTCTCTCTCTCTCTTTTACTTAAAAAGCTGATTACATGCCTTCACTTTGCTTGTCTTTTCCAGAATTCTTTAAGAAAGTCAACGAAACATCTGAGATAGCGGTGAACTGGTTAAACGAGCCAAACAAAAAACAAAACAAACAACAACCAAGAAATCATTAAAGCGAGTTTCACTAAAACCTGAAACCTTTTTCCATCAGTGGCGAATGGCCTTAGTACAACAAAGCCAATCGCTAGTCACTTATTGTTATAACTAATGAGAAGAGCAGGCATAATTCCAGGTTTCCTCACACGAGCTTTCGCACTTTTTAAAACGACAATTAATTGCTGAGGAGTTGATTTATCAAATCACTTATGACGTCATTTTGTTCGCGGGTTCTAATGCATTTTTCCACAGTAATAATAAGACTTCCGGTTCGGAGGTCTCTAAGGACCTCCACCAGATTTCGGGGATGGGACCGTGCTTTATACTTCCAGCGATACTTATTTCGTCATAATTGCAGAAACCTCCGGCAAACATTTCTTAACACCTGGTTTAAACCAGCAATTAATAAGAATCGGAGAGGGGTGGTGGGTCGGGGGTCAAATATTCACCCACACGCATGCGCCCCGATGACATGGCGGAATGTAAGCAGTGTAAGTCTGAGAAAAACAAACGGCATTTAAATAATAAAAAAAAACAAAACAAAAAACAAACATGATAAGCGTCAGTGTCCCGAGGCTCAGTGTTTGTGTAAGTACAGAGGAAAGAAATTAAATTTCTATATGGCTGTAGAAACCCAGTCGGTAGGTTTAATTATCGTGCCAGGTCAAGTATTGCAAACAGAGCCGCGGGCAGAAATATTCTGCTGGTGATGAGATTTTGTTTCAGGTACACAGTATACCTGTCTTTTGGATTACTGGTAATACTAGATAAATGATAAACACCTCCCCACCTTTTTAGCTGCAGAAAATGCACTGAATTAAACGGATTCTAGAATTTAAAGGGTAATGAAGTTGGGTTGTTTTTTGTTTTTTTTCCCGAACAGAAACCTATTCTAACGAAAAGTATAACAGGAAATGTGAGCCCTGATTAGCGAATACGAGAAATAGTTTTAGAACCGAATTTGATGCGAAAGAATCGTCAAAAAAAAACAAGAAAAGATTATCTACTTTTTTTGCCTTAAAGCGGAACTCAGTAAATAAAAGTTCAAAAGTGATTTCTTCCAAGCACAATCGGTCGTATTATAACCCTGGTTATTAATACAGAAGCATGTACCATACTGAGAACTCGGCTACACGGATGGTTTGTATTTACTCTGGTAAATAGATAAAAGGGACGTTACTTCTAGTTTCTGCACCCTTTTACCTGTCCAGTGCCACAAACTCAGCTCCGGTGTTTTGTTACTCTTTGTCCTCGTCCTCCCAAGAACGATACATTTGTAAGGACTTTATAGTACAGTGGAGTTCATGGATTTAAAACCTAACGCTGAACTATCATAAATTTTGCGGTACAAAGCAAAATCTTATTTGAAAGTTTAAGTGGTTTACAGGTTAAGAATAAGCCCACATTGCACAATATTTGATGTTGTGGGTACTTTAAATAAAGAAGAAGCGTTTAATTTTTTTTAGAAAAACAATATCCAATGAATGCCTGATTTTAATTCAGTTGAAGTCGCTACCTAGAGAGCGCCCAGTACTTCCGGGATAAAGGCGGAGAGTCTCCTAGCGTGAGGCTTAGATGCCCACCAGAAGGTTGACCCACCACCGACGGATAAGATGGAGGAGCATTCGAAGAAGAGGAAACAGCGCGCCAATGACTGACGATCCCGAGCCGATTACTCTGTGACCAATGTTCCACACCTTTGAGCTAACTGGCCACCATTGATCCGTATCTAACTGCTGTTGTATCATCTACATCAGAGTTTGACTCTAGCTGCTGTAGTTAGCAGGATACCGCACGAAGACGGCGAGGAGCCAGCTGGCCTGGCTCGGGCGACAGCGTCACACGGTGGCTGCTTGGTGGTATTCTGTCTTACAGGACCCACGAAAGAAAAGGGGAGGAGGAAGGGGCTACAGTCGTGCTGATGAGAACCTTTCAGCGGTTGCCTCGTCTCAGCGCTGAGGCGCATATCCCAGCAGCAGCGGTAGAGACAGGTAACTTTCAGACCTGTCGGTAATCAGCACAAGCGGCTTACGATCGCTTGATCCGCTTAAACATTAAATTATTACGATAGCTTGCCACTGTCTCTTTTATTTTTACGTAGGATCCCACATCGTCAGTAATACCCTTCGCTTAACGGGCGGAATTGTTACAAGAGTATGTAACCAAACCAGTGCTTGTGGATGAATAAGGGGAAGTGAAAAGCGATGTTAATGAAAACAAGAGAGACGGCGGAAATGAAGAGAAACGTTCAGACGAGTAAAAAGGGCGAAACAAAATAGAAACAGAAAACGACCAGTTACAGTTTCCTCTGATTTGGCTGCTGTTGTTTTTCTCTCGCCCTTCCACCCGTCAGCTTTAACTGGCTGGACTTCGAAGGGAAATCGTTATCGCCGCAACCGTTCTCACCCACGAACGAACACTGCCAAGACAAATCCCTTTTGTCTCGCATCCATAACAAATTAATGCAAAATCACTTAATTATCTTAAACAAAGACAGGTCTACGTGCTGAGCTTTTATTACTAATTAAAATGTAAGAAAAAGGAGATTTCTGCATCTTAACTACAAAATAAAGTTTAAGCAATTATTGTTGCTTTTCCGCCCATCAAGTCTATCAGCTATACACACATATATATATATATATATTATTTATGTAGGTGCCAAATACTATCCCATTGTTCTCTGGTAGTCGCTATTTAATGCTTAATTGGTTTAATATCTATTAATCATGATATATTTGCTACTCTGGCCTGGTACTTTGTCCGTACACAACAACGTTTCGCTAATCCGACGAGTAATTTTTTTTTGTTTTTGTTCTATTCTCCCATGAAACAGCTTAGCGACAGAAATCCAGACAGTTTTCTGTGAAAGCCAGGATCGCTTCCTTCTCTCAGTGGAGCGTCTCGAAGCCCCGACAGTTGTTAGCGCCGGGTTCCTCCGATTGGCGGCCAATAAAATTCCGAAGACTTTACGTTGCATTATGTCAAACGCGACTCAGAAGTACTGCAAATCGTGAGCGCTCGGCTTAGACAATTAACGATTATCGGTTCTCAGAAAAAGCGGATAATTTAGGATAATGAGAGCGAAACAGCGACCGGTGTGTGTGTGTGTGTGTGTGTGTATTTACAGAAGGGCGGGAAATCTTCTAACTTATATATGACGGTCGACCCCCCCCCCCCTCACACACACACGCACACACCGTCCTTTCAACCCACCTGTCCGTGTATTCATTCCACTGAGAAGCCAACCTGGGCCGTGTGTGACTGTAGTAAAACAAGCGCCAGAATCCCAGTTCTCTGGTGGAACGGGGCTGGGATCATCTGACTTGTTCTAACATATTTTAATGTTTTGAATCTTTTTCAAGACGAGTCAGATCTCCTCTCCCTCCATCTCCTCCCCCCCACCACCTTTTTCTTCCTTCTCTTTCTAAAACTAGAAAATTTTTTATTTTATTGAAGAAAAAAGAAAACGGTCGTGAGTTTGTCCAGTGCGAGTAGAGATTATAAAGGCGGCTTGTGGATGGATGAGGATAATATAGCGCGTTTCATAAACCCACCTACATCTTTAATGCACAACAATACGTGCGTTTTTCTTTGTTGGTGCTTTTCTTTTTCTTTTTTTTAAATATTTTGTTGTTGTTGTTGTTGTTGTTGTTGTTGCTCAGTGGATATTTTGATGGTTGTCATCTTCCGTAAGTCCGTGACGGTGTCCTTCCGCACGCCTTCTGACGTCATTCGATGCAGATGACCCCCCCCCCCACTTCCCGACCGCCATCTTTGACTGACCCGACATGAAAACCGTGTATTGTTTAACATCCACGTAAAAAAACTCATCTGGCGTCGTTTATTCAGGGAGGGGAGGGACCCTGTCTTCATCGCAGCAAAACCTGGCTGCTGGAACCGACATTTCGGAGAAGAGCGCGAACCAGCGCCACAGGAGTGCCAACGCGACCCTCGACTGGTTTGTTTCGGATCCAGCTGTTTTAGAGCAGCCAGCAGTGTCATTCTGAGTAGCTGTGATGGCTTGTTGGATACATTGCACTTTTAAATGATTTTCAGTTTTAAAGAAATTTATTATTATTATTATTATTATTATTATTATTATTATTATTATTATTATTATTATATTATTATTATTATTATTATTATTATTAAAAGAACAATAAGAGAGAAAGTAAATGCAATTAGATACTTGAGGGGAAAGGGGAAATACCAGAGCGCCTTCCTCTTTGCCACGGGAAGTGGTGGGCGGCATTAGAGAGAGAGGTGGGAGATGACTTATGGAATTTTATGAAGGTACGGCATGTCAAATTTTGTTAATCAAAAAAACAAGAAAGACAATTTAAATTATTTTCAAAAAAACCTGTTTATAAGATGAGCAAATAAGGAAATAGATAAAGAAGAAGAAAAAACAGTGTAAATGAGTTCTAGCGGACATTTTCTCTTTTTTCCTTTCTTTTTAATTCTCTCTCTCCTCTCTCTCTCTCTCTCTTCTCTCCTCTCTCTCTCATCTCTCTCAATCTCCTCTCTCTCCTCTCTCTCTCTCTCTCCTCTCCATCTCTCTCCATCTCCCCACCCTCTCTCTCTCTCCTCTCGCTCATCTCCCTACTCTCTCTCCCCATCTCATCTCTCTCAATCTCCTCTCTCTCTCAATCTCCTCTCTCTCTCTCTCTCTCCATCTCTCTTCCTCTCTCTCTCCACTCCTCCATCTCTCTCCCCATCCCTCTCTCTCTCTCTCATCTCCCTCTCTCTCTCCATCTCTCTCGCTCAATCCTCACTCTCTCTCTCTCTCTCGCATCTCTCTCCATCTCCCCTCCCTTCTCTCCATCTCTCCAATCTCCTCTCTCTCTCTCTTGTCCTCCATCTCCTCTCGGCTCTCCATCTCTCTCATCGCTCTCTCCATCTCTCTCTCTCTCTCTCTCTCATTCTCCATCTCTCTCAATCTCTCCTCCTCTCATCTCTCTCTCTCTCTCTCTCTCTCCATCTCTCTCCAGCTCTCTCTCCTCTCCCCGCCCTCCCACCCCTGTCTCTCTTTCTCTCCGTGTGCTGATGGAGAGGTGGTTGGCTGCTGCTGGAAACTAAGTGCGCCAGTCACTCACAGACGAACGGAATTTCTTAAATATTCCATCAGTCTGGTAAGTAAATAGAGGCACCGTGTTACTTCGGGACAGACAACTCCCCGGTGCAAATCGATTCGCTAGCCAGGGCCCGCTCTCGGCACTCTCGTGCGTTGGCATCGTTTTGTTTTTGTTGTTGTTGTTTTTGTTGTTGTTTCCCTCCATTGTCGTTAATATGCAGATCAAAAACCGCCCTGGTTGAGACGCTGGGCCGGCCGGCATTATCCGCGGCGCAGGTGAGACGGGAGCGACGCCGCACCACGGGCAATTTCTTACATTTCCCGCGCAGATTGATCCCAATTTCGTTAAAGCAGACGATCGGCACAGATATCCGCGAGATAACGTCACGCGTGAAGACCGGGAGGGGGCGTTATTTTCCTTATAGGACCAATAAGCGTGACGCGGGGCTGTGACAGATCAATGGTTGGTCTCCCAGGGAAAAAGGCTCCAACAGACAGGACCGGATACGAGTTAGATTAGTCGGGGGTCCGCTCGCCGCAAGACAGACAGACAGACAGACACACACACAACAACATGAGTCCTTTCCTCGTCGATGCGTAGAAGGTGATCCACGACAACATGGCCGCAACGGTGATAGGGGTGAGTATGGGCCGGTTCTCGCGCCGGATCTGTTAGTGCTTGCGAGGTGGTGGCGCAGGGAGGGGATTAGAAACCGTAGGCCCCCTCCCTCCCTCCCCGTCGTGAATTTACCTGGTCGGGTCTGCCGGAGCGCGGGGTGGTGGTGGGGGAGGGCCAGGGAGGGGGAAACCCTGGTCCCCCCCCCCCTCACGCTCTCCGGATCCCGAGGGAAAAGTTAGCGAGGGCGGACGGACTCCTGGCCCATTCTACGGAGATAATCCTGGCCTAAAGCTTAACTTCATCCCCCCTCCCTCCCTCCCTAATCTCGAGAGCAATTTAAATCAACTCTAATCTCTGTCCTTTCGTTGCTTGTTTGTTTTGTTGTTGTTGTTTCCCTCCATTGTCGTTAATATGCAGATCAAAAACCGCCCTGGTTGAGACGCTGGGCCGGCCGGCATTATCCGCGGCGCAGGTGAGACGGGAGCGACGCCGCACCACGGGCAATTTCTTACATTTCCCGCGCAGATTGATCCCAATTTCGTTAAAGCAGACGATCGGCACAGATATCCGCGAGATAACGTCACGCGTGAAGACCGGGAGGGGGCGTTATTTTCCTTATAGGACCAATAAGCGTGACGCGGGGCTGTGACAGATCAATGGTTGGTCTCCCAGGGAAAAAGGCTCCAACAGACAGGACCGGATACGAGTTAGATTAGTCGGGGGTCCGCTCGCCGCAAGACAGACAGACAGACAGACACACACACAACAACATGAGTCCTTTCCTCGTCGATGCGTAGAAGGTGATCCACGACAACATGGCCGCAACGGTGATAGGGGTGAGTATGGGCCGGTTCTCGCGCCGGATCTGTTAGTGCTTGCGAGGTGGTGGCGCAGGGAGGGGATTAGAAACCGTAGGCCCCCTCCCTCCCTCCCCGTCGTGAATTTACCTGGTCGGGTCTGCCGGAGCGCGGGGTGGTGGTGGGGGAAACCCTGGTCCCCCCCCCCCTCACGCTCTCCGGATCCCGGGGGAAAAGTTAGCGAGGGCGGACGGACTCCTGGCCCATTCTACGGAGATAATCCTGGCCTAAAGCTTAACTTCATCCCCCCTCCCTCCCTCCCTAATCTCGAGAGCAATTTAAATCAACTCTAATCTCTGTCCTTTCGTTGCTTGTTTGTTTTGTTGTTGTTGTTTTTCGTTCCCCTGTCCCTTTTTTATATATATATATCGGTAGGTGTGTGAATGTCCCCGCGCACCTGAAGAAGTTGGGGGGGGGTCGTGCTGAGCTCGGAATAAGAGCAAGAACGTAGACTTCTCGGTTCTGGGGCCTCGTTTACTGTCTTATTATTATTATTATTATTATTATTATTGTTATAGTTCGAAGCTGGTGTTTTAATAACAAAATAATAATAAGGGGCGAGGAAAAAAAGAAGAACTTGTACTTAATTTGAAAAAAAAAAAAAAGGAAGAAGAATTAAACAGTTTAAGAAATTGGGGCTGCGCGCGCGCGGACCTTGTAAAAGTTTTCCCTTCACAGGTTAGAATCGCTTCTGTTTGATTGTTGTTGTTGTTGTTTTTTAACGGCTAATTGGACCGGGGTACCCGGGTACCTGTTTGTCGGGTGTGGACCGGCCGTGTTTATAGATCAGACACTTCCCCCCCGATCGGCGTCCGCACGGATCATTGTCGGCCGGCTATTATGCTAGACACGAACAGGTAGGAAAACCCACGGGTCAAAATCAGACCCCCCCTCTCTCTCCTCTCCTCCTCCTCCTCCTCCTCCTCCTCCTTCTCCTCCTCTCTCCTCCTCCTCTCTTAACTTCTACGCGGTTTTCTTTGCCCTGATGATAAAAGACGGATATAAAAGTGTTTTTTTTTTTTTTTATGAAAAGGATGGGGCTGATTTAGATGAAAAGTGAACAAAAGTATTTGTTCTGAAAGAATCCTTTGATGGCCGGGACCAGAATGCCGTACCGTGTGGCTGTTAGGGTGCTTATGCCGCCCTTCAGACCCCACAAACCCGGCGCACTCATTATTAGCCCGGACCACCGACTGCATTACTTGATTATTGCATGGATTGTAATTGTTTTTATTCTGTATGTTTGCTTATATATACTTTGTTCTTGTTACCTGTATTTGTTTTCTTCACGGAATATCATTTTCAGAGGTGTTTACTATGTATAATAATAATAATAATAATAATAATAATAATAATAATAATAATAATAATAATAATAATAATAATAATAATAACAGCACCAGTGCCCTTACCTTCTCTTTATTCACATTATCATTCTATTTCTTCGTTAAAGCCATTATTCCCGGACAATTAATTACCTTTTCTTTCGGTAATTTAAAGGGAAAAAAGGAACGAACACAAAAATTGGTTGAAACTACAACACGAGATTTACTTTTCTTCCGTCTCTGCTACGTTTGCAATTTGTTATTATGTTTTTGTTGTTTGTTTTGTTTTGTTTGTTTTGTTTTGTCCTTTGTCTTTCTTCAGTTATTCTATATTGAGTACGAATTTCTATATTTACCGGGTGTCGGCAATTTTAAAATTGCAGCAATTTTTATTTTTGTTTTTTTTAAATATCTTGATGGAGCAGAATAACGTTACCTCGTGTAATCTCGTCGGTCTCGAAGCCTGGTATGTCTCGGTTGGTAACTGGCACTTTACACGTGGTTAGTTAACTCTTTACTGCTCACCTCAACAGTTTTATAAGGCGCTGTACACACAGTGTAAGCAAGCAGGGTGGCATTTCTTTACTTCCCCCACCAGATGCTCTCCTGACTGGATATTCGAGTTTTCTTCGCCATATATATATTGCTTAAATACGTCTATTTAAATCTCTGAACGAGAAATAAACCCTCGTGTTTGCGTCTGGATGAGCCATTCGGAAGTTCAGTCCGATACCAGGAAGCGCCACACTGAGGTAAGATTAGGGAGTCTGTGTAAACCTTCGGTCTGTTTTCCTTTGTGCGCGTGGAGCGGCTGGGTTTCGAGAGGGAGAGTTAGGGATGTTAACTAGGTGGCTGCTTCGGCTAATGTAAGGGGTGGAGAGGGTAAATTGGCTTTACTTGGAAATAGGAATGCTTTCAGGGTAATTAATGAAATAGAATAAATTAAGGGAATTCCGTGTTTGTTTGTTTGTTTGTGTGTGTGTGTGTGTGTGTTGTGTGTGTGGTGTGTGGTGTGTGTGTGTGTGTTGTGTGTGTGTGTGTGTGTGTGTTGTGTGTGTGTGTGTGTGTGTGTGTGTGTGTGTGTGTGTGTGTGTGGTGTGTGTGTGTGTGTGTGTGTGTGTGTGTTGTGTGTGTGTCCGGGGTAATAAGTGAGCAACAACGGGAACAAGCGATTGAGTGCGTTGTGGACAGTGTTTGAAAACCACGGGTGAGTCTTTGTACCGGTGGTGCGGTGTTGGTCAGGTGCTCCCCGTAGTAGTTGGTACCTGCCTGCCCCTGCTTCCGTTAACGTGGTTTCTTTACTTACTTATCGGCATCGGTAGTAATAATTTAAAGAAGAAAAAAAAAACTTGTTTATTTTATTTCTTTCCTCATTAAATAGGTTTGTAAAATTAAAAAATGGTTTCTTGAGAGAGAGAGAGAGAGAGAGAGAGCGAGAGAGAGAGAGAGAGAGAGAGAGAGAGAGAGAGAGAGAGAGAGAGAGAGAGGAGAGAGAGAGAGAGAGACGAGAGAGAGAGAGAGAGGAGAGAGAGAGAGATGGAGAGAGAGAGATGAGAGAGATGAAGAGAGAGAGAGTTAGTACAGAGTTAGAGAGAGAGAGAGCGAGAGAGAGAGAGATGAGAGAGAGATGAGAGAGAGAGAGAGAGAGATGAGAGAGAGATGGAAGAGAGAGAGAGAGAGAGGAGATGAAGAGAGAGATGACGTTAGTACAGAGTTAGAGAGAGAGAGATGGAGAGAGAGAGATGGAGAGAGAGAAGGAGAGAGAGAGAACAAACAAACCAGTGTTTTTTCTTTGATATTTTTTTTTCGTGTTTTAGTTTATTTTACATGGGAAATCTAACGTTTTTTTTTTATTTTTTTATCTCGTTCTTCATATATTACGAGTATTTCGATCTTTTCACTATATTTAACTTAGAATTACTGTAACGGGAGACAGCTAGGCAACAGAAATAGTCCCACCAGCAGTCGTTCCTGTGCTGTTCTGTTTGTTTTGTTTTGTTTCTCTCCCCCCCCCCCCCCACCACCCCGTAAAAAGATCCAGGCGACGGCGAGCCCTTTAACCCTGACGGACGGAATGTCTGCCCACTCTAAGCGCGGGAGATTTTTCCTATTTCATAACTTAAGTCTCTGCTTAGCGGTTTTCAGCATCTTCGGACGCCGTTATTCGCCTCGGCATTCATTCGTTTGTTTTTCTTTAAATAGTAAAAACTTTTCGCGAACCAATTCCTGTAAATAGCTACCAACCGTCGCAGAGTGTTCGTGTGGTCCGTCTGCGGGGAAATGTGGACAGACCGGGGTACGGGGGCGGCAGCGCGACTCCGGGGGTAAAGGTAGTTAGTTAGTTGTCTGTCGATGCTCGAGACAGAGACAGAAGGCGCCAGGTTCATTTACAGCGTTTGAAAAATTGTAAGAGACAACTTGTTTATATTATACACCACATAGTACACGTTTAATAAGATCTTTATTTTTGTGGTGGGTTAGTGCATCTACTTGTCTATGTATATTTGGATGTATAATAATAATAGTATTGTTATTATTATCTGACAGTAGAGTAGATAAAAAGCTAAAAAAAAAAGATTGATTTTTGCTGGTAAAATTCCACGCTAGAAGTAAAGTAAAAACTCCGCAGTGGAAAGGAGCGGACGTTCTGGAGCTCACTTCGCGCGGATTCCCATTAGAGGTGTAAATTAATGTAAAAGTTCGAGAGGGTTTCCGCACTTATCCTGTCTGATCGGGCCCACGCGCGTGCAATAAATAAAGATTCTGGTTTCTTTTTTGTTTTTTTTTTATGCTTTTTAATTAAACCTTTTTTTGGGGAAGGGGGAGTCTGACCAGAGGCCGTGACGTCAGTGTCCGGGACAGTCAGTAATCGGCGGGAGGCCGCACGGGTCGATGTGGATAATTAAATGACTCTTGTGCCGTAGTTTCTTCCCCGGTTCTCGCGGACCCAGAGTGGCCACTTACGAACTAGATCGCGTGCAATTTGACTGGGAGGAGCGGCCTAAGTGAAATAAAGGAGCGTAAACTATACGCGGCAGAAGTGAAAATCCTTTGGGATTAAACAGGAAGCAATTTATCAACTATTTTGCTGAAACTTGTTTATTAATTATATTTTATTGTTTTTAAGTTTTACTCTCAACAACTAATTATGTGAAAGGGAGGGTAGCAAAGGGAAGCCTGTAGTGGGTGGGTGGGTGGATTGGGGGGTGGTCAGTCGGTGAGCAGGAGGCGCCGGGTGGGCTGTGGGAGTAAACTGATTTCTCCATATCCATGTAGATTTTCGGTGCGGCAAGGGTTAGAAGGAAGGAATCTCCTTTTATTTTAACTGTAGATATCTCGATTGTTTTTCCTTCGTCGCCTTTACTTCTCTCAGCAGTCCCGCAGGTAACATTCACACGTCTGCCCAGCCTCGCCAAAACCGCTGACTTCACACGGAAAAAACACAACAACAACAACAACAACAACAGCAAAACCATCCAACCCAGGGGAAAAAAAAAGAAGAAAGAAACAATTTGATAAGCGGTAATTTTCAAATGTTGACTTTAATTATTATATCTTATTTCTTTCCAAGTAAGCAATCCTTGTCAAATATATTTTAAGCGGAATTGTTAATTACAACCCTTGGTTCACCTTCCTGTTATTAACCCTGGCCGAAGTTACAAATTACAAGCAACACTAACCCTTCCTGCGAGATGCGTACATCACAAGTTAATTCTCCCCCATCTACAGACCCGACCTTCGTCAGCTTTTCACGTTACAGCAGCAGATTATTGCACTTAACTTTTTTTTTCTTTTCTCACCCGTATACATTTCGATTTTTATAAAATTATGAAGCAGTTATTTGTTTGTTTTCTCCTAAAAGATAAGTCCTCATAACGATGCGCTCTCAGACCTTTTCTTCTTCCTCTTCTTCTTCTTCTTCTTATCAAGCGGGATACCGTGTTTTAGTTTTTTTTTTTTCTTAATACCGTCATGAATGTTTGTCCATGGAAGATCTAAAGGGTACAGCCGTACACAGCTACATTACACCCAACGAGCTATGCTTTAACCAGTTATTCTAGAACACTCTCGCTCTCCCTCAATGCTCGTTCGTGTCAGACTCTTTGCTTACACAGAGGGGGGAGATTTCTAAATCTAACGCCGATGTTATCTGCATTCGTTGCAATGACGACAAACAGGAGCTTGTCGCTCTCTTCACTTCTCAGTGAAGCTGACGATGTGACACAAATTCTATACTGAAAGCTCGCCACCAAGTACCAAAGCTTCCGGGCAGGTCAGGAGTTCATAAAACCTTGTGGATGCACGGTGTTTCATGCAGTGGTTTGTTTTTATTTCATAGTTGAAATTAGTATCGAATTAAACATCCTTTGAACCAGTGGGCGTTGTTACCACGGTTCCGTCCCCTTCTGATCAGCCGGGCTCGTGGATGAAGTACAAGAGGCAGTAATGATGTTAAAGTAATACTGAGAGTTAAATAGTCCCTTCTGTTCATTGGTATTTCTTTGCAGTCGCAAATGTATGAACCTTTTCTATAATAAAAAAAAAAAAGAGAGAGTGTAATAAGCTGACAAGCGAACCTTGGTCGCATTGTTTAGTGTCTGAGGCTGTCGTGTGGTGGCGACATTGTGTTAGTCCAGTTCTCCTCAACTGCCAACCGCTGAGGATCTGTGCAAACTACTACTACTACTACAACTACTACTACTACTACTACTAACTACTACTACTACTACTACTATACTACTACTACTACTACTTACTACTACTACTACTAATAATAATAATAATAATAATAATAATAATAATAATAATAATAATATCATCTTAATTATATGAAAGCCGGTATTCACTTATAAAATAGTTGGTGTAAGTTTAACTTCCATGAAGCACTTAACGCAGCTTCAAGTGCACGTTCACTGAATAATTTCCAAACACCGTTTTCACTATTTCATAAGCGCATCTCTCTCTCTCTCTCTCTCTCTCTCTCTCTCTCTTCTTACCGTAACATTTTAATCCTTTTAAACTGACAACATTCCTGCGAAGTAGCATCGTTTTATGTTATTGAGCTGTCTTTCAGCTGTTCTACTGCATCTTACAGGTGAATAAGTTTACACTCCGACGGGGTACATAAGGGGGAAAAGAAGCATCTTTTTCTTACGAGGGAAGTGATAAATCACGATATGCTAGTGGCACGTACTAATAAACCATATTGAAAAGTAGTAATTACAAGATATCACACTGCGAGATAAATACAGTATCAAACTTATTCTGAAATAATTATGTTGCTATGTATTAGTGCTGATTTAATTATAACGTGTTCATTACCGCTGGGTTTTGATTCTTTGTTACGATGAAGAGAAGGTTAATTATAACATATGTAACCGGTAACTAAATACAAACAACGTCATAATTCGATTACAATAACAAAAGTAACAGGCCGCCGAACACAGACCGGCCTGACTCAGGAATCTGTTGCTCGATTCTCGCAATCTCCGTTTATATGCGAAATGGCGCTACTTCAGAATATAGTAAGTGGATTAAGGTTTTTAATGTATAAAAACATATTTGAAATTCTCCTCACGTTTATTTTTAAAAAAAAAAACAACAAACAAACAACAAAAAAAAAAACCAGCAAAAAGAAAGAGAAGTAAACGGACTATGGCGGTTTTACCGATTCTGTGGAATATTTGTACGCAGATATTCACCACAACTGATGAGACTGTTGGGCCACCGCAGCGATTTTAAAAACCTGACTAACTGTTTCGATTTACATTTTACTGTTTATACCTTGAACGTTTTCACGATTTAAAAAAAAAATACTTCGCGAACTGTTTACCGTACGCACGGGCTTAATACAAGCTCTGGGATGTTAGCATGCAGGTGCGTGTCTCCGCTACCCGGCACGAAGTCGGAGTGTCGCTTCGTCAGGAAACTGGGGGTCGTCGGCGCATCTCGTTCGCTCGGCCATCTGCGTAGCTCCACCCGGGGGGGGGGTGGGCGAATTAAATTCACCGTCGGGAGGAAGGTGCCTCTTCTATTTCCCCTCCCCCTCCCCCTCACATTTTTTATCAGTAGTGATTCTCTGCTTGTATAGTCCCGCTTCTCCGATAGCGAACAAATGGAAGTAAAGTAAGAGGTTCGTCTGGACAGCGGTGTGGTGATGAAGTGAAGTGATGTCTGTTCGGGATGGAAGCAGATGCTAGATGTAACCTGCCGGTGGTGAGGGGTTGTTTGAGAATCGGTTGATGAAGTAAGTCTTCGTTGGCTCTCTGTTCCTAACGAAAAAGAAGCCCGACTTCTGTAAAGCGCCACCCCACTGTCAAAGCTCAGTACAGGGGCTGCTTCGTGTGTAGATAATTATGTTAATACTATACAAACAGTGCTTCGCTGTACAAATGTCCCTGCAGCGTGGTTCTCGGGTAAACCGCTTGCTGTTCTTGCGTCCGTGGGCTGTCAGCATGCAGCAGTTGCTTCTCTTTTCACCGGTGATTGTACCTTATTTATCCTCACGCACAGACCGTCGTCCGGCCGGCACGGTGGGGTGGAGAGAAATACCTACCTGGTTTGACTGAGCCGCAGAGCGAAGGTGATGCTTATGACTGCGATGGTTCACCTCTAGATTGGTGAATTGCCCACGCCGATTAATTCTGCCTGCAGTTTTCACTTGTGAGAAACACAAATGAATCACAGTTGTGACTTTTCCTTTTTTAAAACAAAACATTAGAAGCACTTTGATTTTACTCCAGTTTCTGTTATCGTCAATGTGCTCATTTGCTTTTTAAAGTATGGGGTTTTTTTTTCTAATTTAAAAAAACAACAACAACAGCAGCAGCAGCAGCAGCAGCAGCAGCAAATAAACGAATGTCTTTAACAAAATAGTAAAATCTGTTTATCCTCTTTCCCCATTGAGTCCCAGGAAGGACGGCGGCGGGTCACCGGTCTCTGCTCCTGACGCTGATGCTCAACGATAGGCTAATGGCCAGTAAAGAGATCTCGATGGAAGTTGAGGAATTTTACACCTTTGGGCCTTTTTTTTTTTTTATCAAAGTTGTAACGATCTGCTGTGATCGAACCCTGAGCGGCCGCACAACTCGACAGCGTGGCGCTGGCTGATAAGCCGGCCCCAGCGCAGAAGCTCCGTGATGTCACCAGTTTATCGCTATTTCTCAGCGCTTGCAACAATAGATTCTTCTTCTTCTTCCTCTTTTTTAAAATTATTAACAGGTGGACATCTTTCTCTCGGCCAAACGGATCCCATCGTCAAGCAAGAATATATTTCTGAGAATTTTCTTTTACCGCACTCGCAAAAAAAGGGTTTGGTTTGCTTTTTTTTGAAGCCGATCATCTTATTAGAAAAATACAAGGACAGCAGAAAAGGGAAAGGCCAGTTTTCGCCATCCGTCAGGTTCTGAGTCGCAGACCATTTACGCTGAAATGGGTGGAGGATAAAGCTCATTATCTATTTTCAGCCAGGTGCACTCCAGAAGAAACAAGAGAAAGCCCCAAATCCACGCCTTACCCGGGTCCATTCATTTCACTGGTTGGAGGGAGAAGAGAACAGCACCCACAAGTTACAGACTCGCTCTACTCGAATACTTTCAGAAATGTATTACATCAGAACTGGACGAAACCGAAGCGCATGTTAACATTTTTAAAAACCAGCGAACAGCGGAGTGCGCAAGGACACAGCTAGACGAACAAATCGCTGTGCTGTACCTATCAACATTAGCGGGCACGACTGGATCATATATATATATATAGAGAGAGAGAGAGAAGAGAGAGAGAGTAGTTTTTCCTGATAAAGCTATCACGAACAGAAAGGCTGCAGCAGTTAACGTAGACTGGCACATTCCTACAGAATTCGTTTTCTTCTTAATTCTTCGCCGGAAAATTGGCTGCGGGCGACTAACATCTGAAGACTCATCCATATTTGTTGTGAATTTTACACTGGTTTTTAATCCCATGCCGTAGTGGCAAACCCTCTAAGCAACAGTGTTATATTTTAAAGTATACAGTTTCCTATTTGCCATATTTTTTTCAAAAAACAAACGATAACAAAACGATTTCTTATAGTGGCTGGGTAAATAGTGAGTTACTTTAAATAAAAAGAAAACACACACACACACACACATATATATATAATATATGTATCTGGTTTTACTGACTGTAATAAGAACAAACTAGAAAGAATTTTTTTTTTAAGTGTTAAATTTTATAGCAAATTTCAGCCCTTAAAATATTTTCGCAAAATTAGAAGTCTAGCAAACAGCGTAATTCTAAAGTTCATTTGTTTACATTCTTCTATTATTATTATTACTAATACTATAAACTAAAAACTGCGCTTCTCCACTAAGCCAGGCTAATCCAGCCAGATGGTAACGGAGATGTTATCTTACCTTCAATGTAGACCGGGTAAAGCCGTAAATGTTTTTATTAAAGCTGAATATCGGGGAAAGTGCGCCAAGCAGAAATTTAAAATACATTGTAACAAAGATATTTATTTACTATGGCATTAATATATATATATTTGTTTAAAAGATTGTTCCGATTAATATATTTTTTTTTTTTATCATTTAAAATCTGTCTAGAGAAATCAGGGCTTCCCAAGTACATCCAACAGTTGTTGTTGTTGTTGTTGTTTTTCATGGGCTACGTACTGTAGCTAGCAGACGGGAGCAACTTCGCTGAAAGAAAACCTTATTCGAAAACAAACAAACAACCTAGACACGTGATGGAGTGAATGCTTGCTTTGAAAAGTAAGCTTATTTAATTTAATAATTGGGACGTATATGTAATCTACGAAACCTTTCACTACGCTGAACACTAAGTCAACTTTGTGTCGGTTGAATTCATTTCGCCAGAATTGTCCACCTGGTTGCACCACAGGTATGGCACGTGATATTTTGACAATGAATTTTCTCATTTCATTCAACTGTTTAGATATGTTTTGTTTGCGCATGATTTTTTAATTGCTTAATAGTTCTTTAAATTATATAAATTATCCGGAAGTCCGGCTTAAAACCGATAATTTATGATGTGCTGGACCATAACAGATTTATATGCTTCAAGAAAAACGCATAAACATTTTTCATTGTCACACATTAGAGACAGTTGCCGTACTGTAAGAAAGGAAGGGGGGGCTACTCTACACACGTTTATTTTAGTTTTTCTTTACTCAAAACTTCGTTTTATGTCGTCTTTAAATAATTTCATAATCGTTTTTTTTTTTTTTTTCCAAGCTTAGGTGAATGTCGGCCGTTTTGAGGCGATTCCCGCTATTTTTACGCGCACCGGTTTGACACCCGTCCTATATTCACAGTGAACCGGGTAGCAGTGCTACATTTACAAATAGCAGCCAGCACGTCTCCCATCTGCTGAGCGGTGTGTACCCCGTGTAATCGTCGTGCGATTTATACTCAGCCATCGGATCGCGGAAAGTCCTGCAGATAGTTTCGGCTCTTCCTTGTTTTAACTTATCTGTAAAAATAAATTAATACATGAAATTGTCTCGCGAATTTTCCCTACTTAGAAGAGGGTGCTGAGTGTAAAAGAGCTCTTGTCCGCAATCCCGCTGTTCCAAACCATTTTGAAAATATTTTGTCAGGGTGAAAATGGCAACAGATCGTCGGCATAAGTTCGTCACTGACCTTCGCCCTGCCCGCTCCCTCCTCACACACACACACACACACACACACACACCACACACACACACACACACACACACGTCGATTTCTAACCACTGCCTTCGGGTTCCCTCTCCCCAACCCAGCCCCACCTGTCTGCGTGGATGCAAGGGCGGGTTTTTGAATAAGTCAGTACCTTCGAGTTGGCTTCCTTAAAACCAGGGGGGCTCATAAGCAGAGAAAGAAGATGGTGAACGAATACGACGCCCGACCTACGCACACGTGCGTTAAGACACACACACACAGCACCCACCTTCCTCCTCCCCGCACCACACCCACAGTCGATAGGCGGCTGGCCTAACAGATGCGTGTCCAACCCGAGATAGATTATTAAAGATCTCCGCGATGGCAGCTTCGCGTTTCTCCGTCTCGCACCAATTAGCGGGAGAACGGGGATGTAAGCTGAAGTTTTCAGGGAGAATCGCATCGGCTGTGAGAGATCGGGGTCGTAGATGCGTGCTCCGATGAAAATAAAATGCAACGAAAAAGGTGCACCGGGGGTTTTAGTCTCTAACGGTTTTTTTTCAGGCTGAGCAAAGAACGAAAATAAAACAAACAAAACAAAAAGACCCCCCCCACCCTTTAAGTATCCCTCTCAGATTCCTATAGCGGTCATTAATTTCGAGTGGTGTAAAGCCTCGGTCTCTCCAGTCACCAGCCTCTCTGTGTGTGTGTGCGTGCGTTGGGAAATCGACGAGGCGGTTACAAATGCACTTCAAAGTCATTCATATTCTATCCGTGCCTTTCTCTTTCTAATCACCAAAGGTATTCAGTTCTCTGTATCTTTCTTTCCCCCCTTCTTTCTTTCTCTCCATTCACAGCATTTGCTACTCGCTAGTTATCTGTTTCTATTTATTTATTTATTACATCTTTGAACTTTGATTGCAGATACATGGGAATATTTAATTCTTTTTTATCATTATCTATAAATATGCACTGTGATGTTTTATTTATCATAAAATTGCAAGTATATACTGATGTAGATAAAGCGAACTTAAACGGCACGTCAAGTAAAAGGACATCCTCGCAACCTCTATTATATATATATATATATATATAATATATTTGGTATAATAAATCAGCGCCTAGAATCTACAGGCATCTTGTATTAGTAATGCAGATCTAATTGGCTTATATGTTAAATGGTGCGGTGTTTGCGGACTGACTTACGGAAAATGTCACTTTAAACCCATTTGCATGTTACACTGCTGTTTTATTTATTTAAAAAAAAGAAGGTGCAGTGTGTTTATTTATTGTTGAAAAAACAACCAAAACCTTTGATAATAAGCGAAGAACTAAATTTGAATAATTGGAACATGTTTTACTATAATGAACATTACTCAGAGTTGTAATGATGTGTGTGTGTGTGTAGGAGACTGGTTGAAAGATGCACAAAACAAGACAAATAGGGGGGATCAATAGACTTACTTTTAATCCCATATTTTCTCCCCGCTGAACCACAGCGGCGACTGATTAAATTTCAGCTCTCTGTTGATGAGCTAACCGCCAGCGCCATATGTTCCTATACGTAGTTGTTTTTCGCCGGTCTCCAGTAGCAGGCACGGGAATAATCAAAGAAATCCCAGCACAGACGTAATTACCACATTACTGTAGTTCTTACGGTAAACACTGGAGATTCTCCAGCCCCGAACTCAGGAAATTGGACTGCTGCTGAAGACCAAGTTCGATAAAGATTCTACCTGCGTGCCAACGAAATCGAAATACTCCTTCCTTAAATCTATGCTACCACTAGCACAAAACAAATTGTATCAGTCACCAGACCAGGAAGAGCATACCTTCTTTCAGAGTTTATGCGTTTTATTTATTATAAAATAGTGGAATTATCAGTTTCTCCGGTTTTTCCCCCTAATTTTATGTTTAGAAAAATTCTTCATTCGGAAAAGTTCAAATTTATAACTTTTATCTTTGGTGTTGCAACCTATGAATAGTCAGAATGGTGCGAAATGTAGATGACCGCATGACAGTTTCCAAACATTTGTCGATATTAGATCTTAAACTTTAAATCGCCATTTTTACGACTATAACTATTGCTAGTACCTTCTTGTTTTGTTGAATTCACGATTAAATTATGATTTTAGTTTGTTTGATTAAATTTTTTTTAATTGAAAAACCAGAATAGCATAAACGGAATAAAAAGCTTTCACTTTCTTATTCAGCTATAACAAAATCGATTTTATTCTTCTTAAGATTTTAGTTTTTTGTGTCACGTATGTTTTAAATGTGATTCTTGTAGGCTAAAGCTTAAAAACATTTTTTTTTAAATTAGTGTGATTTTTGATTAACAGATAACTGGCATATTTCTGTAAGAAGTTCTAAAAGACAAACAACAACAACAACAACAAACAGTGATAAACAACGAGAACACGATGTGAGGGAACTTCATTGTACAGTAAGATTATAAACTAATATAAAAAAATTATACTTATTAAGTTAAGACTGTCACTAAATTAGTGCCAATTGAGCTATTTCCCATTAAATTTTTAGACACTTTAAAAAAATCGACAAAATCTTGTTAATATTTTGTAGTAAGCAAACATATTGTAATGAAATGTATGCCTCTTTTGAATTGAGAGAGAGAGGAGAGAGGAGAGAGAGAGAGAGAGAGAGAGAGAGGAGAGAGAGAGAGAGAGAGAGAGAGAGAGAGATGAAGAGAGAGAGAGAGAGAGATGAAGAGAGAGATGAAGAGAGAGAGAGAGAGAGATGAAGAGAGAGAGAGAGAGAGAATTATAAATTATACAATCTTACAACAGCAGATATATTTAATGACTAAGCAATTGATTTTAAATGTAAGTTTCATTAACAATTTTTGTCCTTCATCGCTAAACAGAAATCACTGGCGTTAATTTATGCTACTACGTAATGACGTCTTAGAAACGCTATAACAGGCAAGTAAATCGAACTCAATATCCCATTTATGTGGATAGCGCGTTTTTGCAGCACAGCAAAGACACCCTAATCAATACATGAGTAACACGCGAACACAGTGGCCCACATATATATATATATAATCCTCTCTCTCTCTCTCTCTCTCTCTCTCTCTCTCTCTCACACACAACACACACATGCGTGCTATGTTATAGATAGATGCTTCTTTTTCTTCTTGCTGTTTATATAATCAATCACCATGAAAACACAAAAGAGTTACTGTAATTTATGACATTTAAATCACTTAATGACTTTGGTTTCTGGAGAAGTTTTTGTCTATGTAAATATGAAAAGTTGATATCTCAAAACGGTAAAAACATTTTGTAAAGATTACTTTTTTAAAAAAAATAACATCAGACGATTGAAGTTAATTCTTGAAATTTTAACTGTATCTTTATTTGAAAAAAAAAACATTCCTTAGAATTAAAATAGGGGGTTCAAATTAAATACGGTTGAAATAGCACCGACTTAATGGAATGTGGCCTGCTTTCATTTGAAGCCCTAAGTATATAGGGATATAAATAAATCAATGTGTATATATATATATAATGTAAGTGCGTTTTTCTTTCTTTTATTACATACCAAAGCAAATATTTTTGGTTAATCTTGCCACCAAGTTTGTCATTCACACGTGAATGGCATAATTTTCATCCTCTTGATTGTCATTTAATGGCTTTTGTCATATATTGGACATCGCTAAAACAATGCTTTAATAATCAATAAAATAAAGGAACATTTTCACATTAAATATATTCTATGCTAGTTATATATAATTCATTTTTAGTGTTCTAGAATTGTGGAAAATAATGCATGTAAGTAAAATTATAATATTCTAGTAAAGAATACCTGAATAAGGGTTGTCAGGTAACGTCTAGAAAAAAAAGGTAGATCTGGGATATGTCGCATAGGCTTAAAACATCCACCGTCTCGATTCCCGTTAATACAGATTCTCTAGCTTGCACTCGGAACTGATAGAGCGGCACGTACATCCACTATGGACGTGGGTCTTTTTGCGGTTCACACGCATAACAAGGCCTAAACCGAACGATAATAGTTAGCTGAAAAAAGAACACTGTCTCTGTTTGTTACCTAGGCACAGGTATTTTCTGCTTAAGTCAAAGACGATGTCGGACTGGTTGTTTTCCTTAAGAACAAATGCCCATCTCCGCCCCATAAAGATAAGCTAGAATAATAAGAGTAAAAAAGACTAAAATGGCTTTCACAGGAAAGAGATCGTTATGAAATCACTTTACTTCACCTACTTGTGTTATGGAAAGTTTTACTTAAAAAAGAAAACTAAATTAACTTTGTGTTTGGTGATGTGAAATGTAATGAGCTAGTAGCAACATGTGTGCGCGTGTTCATTATAGGGTCTTTAAAAAAGGATCCGCGTGCAGTATTTTCCCAGTTTTTAAGTATTTTTTTGCATTTAGTAGTGATTCCATTCTCGCGTTTTTTTGTTGTTTTTTTTTTTAAGTTTTGAAGTGTTTGCCTACATAGAAAAGCAGCAACTTTTTCTTTCTTTTCATTTTTAGAAATTAAAAAAAAAAATATTATTCCAAACATCGCGTGACCGCCACACCATCGGCCTATAGTAGGCTAACATCTCGTGACCGCACGTTCTCCCTATCTCTCTTCAGTAGCTAGCGTCACGTGAAACGCATCCTTTCCGTCTGCCTGTAATAAGGCAACATCTCGTGACAACACGTTCTATCCTCGTGTAATAAGCTAACAACTTCTGACTGACTACGCGTTCTATCTCCATCTTCCTGTAGTAGGTTAGCGCAACGCGATTTCTCCGTCTCGCTTATCTTCCCGCGGTTAGACTGACACTCTCGTGACTAGACGTTGTTGTTTTTTTGTGTGTCTACCTGTAGTAGGCTAGTATCTCGTGACCGACCACGTGTTCTCCCTAGCCGCCCCACCCACCCCCCTGCGACCACGCGTTTCTCTCTGTCTCTAATAGGCTAACAACTTCTTGACTACAAGTTTTCCCGACGACCGCCTGTTCCCTCCTTGGCTAACATTGGTGACGGGAAAACAATGCTTCGGAATGGCGCAAATACTTGTACATAAGAACGGATTGCGTGACAGGAGTCGCCAGTTACTGAATTATATTTATCTTTCTATCATTTCGTGACTATGTTAAAATAGGAGATAGATAACTTTAGAGTGGTTCGTCAGTGAAGCATGTATGGTGCACTGATCAGTAAAACTGTGTGCTGTCACACAGCAGTTTAGGTTACGAAGTGAGACCCGCTATACCATAAATGTAATAGAAATTTACCAGGTGGCTTATTTTTTAACTACTAAAATGAAAAAAAAATTGGCTTTGAATAGTCTAAAACAATTTACCAATTAGGCAGGAAACTTATTTAAAGCTAAAAGGAATAAACACATTTTAAAAAAAAAAACAAAAACAGAACGATATATAAATTTAAATTTATTGGTTTTCTATTAATTTAAATGTGAAGCTAAAAACGAGTTATTAATAGGTTCAAAAGAAATTTTAGAATAACTGATAAGGTTTTAAAGATAAAGCTTTTTAAAAAAATATTTTAGATATATTTACTCAGTTTTCTCTAAATTATAGTTTTTGTTTTTTTTTTAAATTTGAAATATGGTGAACGAATAACAGGTTGTAGTTGTTCTTTATCTTGACTGTAAACATGACGAGGCCTGGATCCCACCCTGACTCTTACCATAATATTCTGAACAATTGCTTTTGTTGTGAAAGACAGAAAAACAACAAGCAATCAACACCAAAATATATGAGAGAGAGAGAGAGAACTTTGTTGTATATGAAGGTGGAAAAAATCAATCTTGCAAGCGAAAGAGGAAACAGGAAAGAGCGTGCGCTGAGTATCGAATGCATTTGCAATGTTTTGGTGGCGTGGATAAAACCAATCGAAATGATGATATTTTCCTTTGCTTTATTTTCACGTCCGACAATAATAACATGGCCGTCTGTCTGATACTATGTAGCCTTTTCTCACATAGCAGGTGCCTAATCACTTTCTGGTCTAGCGTGGTTTTACATCGTGGTCAGCCAAGATGTCTGAGCCCGGTCGGTGGTGGTAAGGCTGGTGCTGCCGATACGATGCGGATGATCAGCCTCATGAGAAGTTCCGAGTACTTGGCCGGGTGTGTTCGCTCCACGGATGGACCGAGACTTATTATTGGGGGAAAAAAATCACCTCAAGCTGTGCTGTAGTTGAAAATTGTCAGTCACTTTATTAAAACTAAAGAGTTGTAACTTTTATATACCGTCTTTTCCTTGACTCGTTTTCCATTTATTGTTATGATATGGAAACTTATACGGAAAAGCTCTCTGTCCAGCGCGTCATCAGAGATACAAAGAGTGTGCGGGTCTGAGAAAAGGTTAAAGTTTGTTTCAAATATTCTAAATTAATATATCATAAAGTTTGCACTTATTGAACTTTCCAGTGCCAACCCAATAGTTTCAAAGAGCATGGCGATTTTAAATACATACATTCTTCCTCTCTGCTGCAATTTCTTTCGCTGTCTATCTGTCTCTGTCTGCTGCCTCCCTTTCGCTTTTTTTTTTAGTTTCTCTTTCCGTCTTTCTCTCTGTTTTTCTGTTCCATTCTCTCTGGACCTCTCTGTCTGAGACTCTCGGAATGTGCATGTGCGTGTGTCTGTGTGCCTCAGTCTCTCTGCCTCTTTAGCTCTGTTTCATTTAGGCAAGGTAGTCTGCTCTTGAACCAGGACCATTTCACGAAAACACCATTGCTGCTGCTTGCTTTTGATATGAAATAGTTAAAACTCTGGAATTATTTAGCTAAGTGGAATGCAGCTCGATTTATGCAGTCTTTAAATGAAACATATTTCGTGCCCATTATTATTTTCACCTTATTTAATTTTACTTTCCACGCTCTGCTCTTTCTTTTCTTCTCCATTTGTGAGATGTGTGGGATGGTGGCTGTAGGTTTAGAAATATTTTATGTAGAGCCGGTGTTTTCTGTTGCCAGGGTGAAGGGAACGAAGAAGGGCTGTCCTAGAAGATTCCTTTTTAAGTGGATAGCAGGTACTTTAAATTGGCAATCATCAAACGCTCTTATATTTCTGTTTGTTATAAAAAAAAAATAATTGTCTTAAAACAAATCCCAGGAGTTATTTTCTTATAAAATAAAAATTGGTGGTCCGACTGATAAAACTGGAAGCTGATGTGTCCAGCCGACTGTTAACCACTCGATGTAACCAGAGTCTTACATCATACGGAAACACATTACCAGGAATGGTCGCCTTCCACATCGTTCCTGCGAATGCACATCGATTTGTTCTCTTCCTGTAGAGACTTTGACATGATGGCAACTTGAGAATCCGACGTGAAGCTACTTGTTGCCGAATGTATCTATCTGATTTGTGGCACGAGCTGGTTTTAATAATTACTTATAATTTTGATTATTAATTTAAGGGTTCCTACTTATTCTGCTCCGCTGAACTTCGTGTCAACAACCCGAAAGTTGCTTCTGTGATTTCCTGAAACTAATCTCAGCAAATAACCATTAAAGCATCAATTTCTTCTCAAATACAATAGATCCCCTCGATTTTTCTCGGTGCCCCGTACGTTTCAAACTAGAGGAAAAATTATTTCTGAAATATCTGCCATGGATACTTAGAAATGTATACAATTCTAATGAGCTACAGGAAACAGAATACGTTTAGATCTGACTTTAAGGAAAATATGCTACTAGGCTTGCTCGCCATCTTTACCTTGGTGTAGTAGTTACGAAGAGGAAGGAAAGCATCATGGTTTATACAAGGGACCATCGGTAGAGAAACGCTCTCAGTAGGGGAAACCTGAGCTACTTGTTGCAGAGTTAAGTTGCTTAAGTAGCAGCAATTTCTATATTGCAGGATCTACGTCAAATGCTTTGAACCTCGAATCGAAGGTAAAGGCATATGACGTCATTTATAGCTGTAATGTAGGCTTAATTAGAAATTTCTAGTAATTTAACAACTTAGCATATATCTTCGGTCTCTCCTCGTTTTTTTTTTTTAAATTGATTAATGCTATCGTTATTAGCTAAAGTTGCCGGTAATTTATTCTACTCATTAAAAATTCTATTAATAAAAAATGTATTTTCCTGATAACCAATCATGTGCAATCTTAGCCAATTTGTAAATATGACCCCTAGTTTTAATAATAACTATAGTTTTAATCTTGGATAGAAATAAGTTATAGAAGCTGTATTGATCAGTGATTAATTGGTTGCGAGCAAAATCAATTTACTTATGGCACTCGACAGAATCGTACTGACGATTTGTCGCCAACTGTCATGCTATGCAAGCTAAAGCGCTGACAGATTCCAACATTAGCAGTTAGGTAGACAGTCAAAAAAACATAGACTGAATCTGCAGAATAGATGATAGCCTAGGGGAGGGAGGGAGGGAGGAGAAATAGAGAGGGAGGGAGCGAGCTAGCTTTGTTAATCGTGTACAAATCTGTAAAAGTTCTCTGAGAATTTGTTAGAATCACCACATTAAATTAGCTTCCACTAATATTTCCACTGACAAGGGTATTCAAGTGTTCGAGATATTCGTAGAGTTGCGTCGACGTGCTCCAGAACCAGCAGCGTTATCTCTCCGTAGATTATATTTTTGTTTCGATCGTTTATTTGTCTAATCCATGCCGTTCACTGCCTCAGTGTTTTGGTACCCCGCCGAGGGGGCTGATTTGTGAGGGGTAGCATAAGTACACTTTCCCCAGGTATTTATACAGCAACAAAGAACCAGTGTTTCCCTCAATCATCGTGCGAAGTGGAGTGCTGTGTTACGATTTATGACTCGGCTTTGTGCACAAGATCGTTGAAAAGCAACGTGTTGAATTAAAATATCAGAGACCAACTTTTACTTTCTAAGCGGTCGGACCACCTTGTGGCTGTCTTCACCGTATTTAGTAAAAGTGACAGATAATGAAAAGGTAACTTTAACAATTTTAAGTCTTAGTTATCTTACCTATTTCCTATAACTTTTGTCGCACTTCTGTTCGAATGCCAAACTGCAGCTCTCCATCTCTCTCTCTCTCTCTCTCTCTCTCTCTCTCTCTCTTTACTGATTTAGTTACAAATTATAATACGTGGATCCAAAACATTAAAATCAATTCACTTTTCTGCTGCCATCTTCCCGTCAAGAAATTTTTGTGATGTCATTCTTGTAAAACCCCTATTTGTGTTAGTATGACGTCACATTTATGGAGCACAGGGAAACGGAATAAGTTGAAGGAGAAGAATAAAACAATACCAAATATGTAGTCATACTGTAATTACGCACGTGCCCTAGTGTTCGTTCTTCGCTGCTCTTACGCCTATTTCTTCCTGTTTCGGTCTGTGCGAGAGCACTTTCTGTTTTCATTTTGCAATTAACAATCGATGTTTGGATTTCGATCGATTTATTGCACTAATGTTACATTTTACAGCAGCCATTTTTCTTAACTAAAGTTCTAGCTACACGTTGTTTATTGTTGATTCTCGGAACTTTTTACGTTTCCCATAATTTCACGTTTGAAATTCACCTGTAGCCCAGTAAATTTCCCGAGCAGTTCCGTTCGCGGTGTTATATCATATGGATAGGACTAATGTATTCCTGTGATGCAATCATAAGTGCTTCACACTTCTCTTGCATTTACTTCTGGTATATATGATTTGGGGCTTGGCCTGTTGATAATCTCAGATAGTTTTTTTTTTTTTTTTATGGCATCTTTGTTTAATTTATTTTAAGGTTTGATTTACATTTTAACCTTTCTCTTTTTTAAAAATTTCCTGAAAAGTTAAAGTGAAACGTAAACGAACTTGGAATCCGTGTGTCTTCCTTGTCAGAGAGGGGCCGGGCGGCTGGCGAGTCTGACAGGTTTTAAGATTCACCTCGAGGTAAAAATTCCACCCGGTTAACAAGTTTTGTTCAAAAAGATTACGATAGTTATAGACTTCACGCTTTACTGGGTTCATTAAGTTCTAGATAGAATAGAATGGTAACCCCTTCACAAGACTAATAATAATAATAATAATAATAATAATAATAATAACAACAACAACAACAACAACAACAACAACAACAACAACAACACAACAACAATAATAATAATAATAATAATAATAATAATAATAATAATAATAATAATAATAATAAGCTTTCAAGATTTTCCCTTTAGTTTCGTATCCAGATAGACGAGAGAATATTAATATTCTAGGTTGTTTCCTACAAAAAATCTAAATGTTTATGAAATAATGTAGTCAACAAGTGAGTCTTTGTCGCCATCAGTACTTGGAACAGTTCTTATATAGCCATTTATTTACGTGTATTAATCAATGATACGACTATGGCATCTTGACTCATGGGGGTCTTCATGTCGGTCTCTTCATTCATCCTGTGTTTTAGTTCACTGAGTCAAATTCCTGGGGAAAACATCCGGGACGGGAGCCATAATTATATATATTTAAAACCCGCATTTATACGGCATTAGAACAGATGCGAATGACAGGCAAATGCATTCTCTCGAGAATTCGACATTTTAACCCGTCGACCTAACGGACTGATATCATTAGTGGGAGATGACGTCAGGAGCTGTTAATACCTAGTGACGTATAGTGTAGGATCAGGTGACGAGATACAAAGTACATCCTGCACATTAAATTATGGTAAGTATAAATATGACGTCTGTGACATATCTAATTTGTTCTGCTGGAGAATATCACGAGTTTCCAAAATAAACTCAGGCTTTTTTTAAAATTATTTTCAATTTAATTGCAAAGTTTGAGGTTAATTCTTTTATGTGGACCATCTTTTCAGAGAAAACTGATGTCGGGTACACTTCATTTGATATATTTTCTATCTTAAAATGTACAAAATTCAATTAAACGTTTTAAGAGAAGGAAAGGGTGAATTTTCAGTACAGAAAAACGATACGGGTTAAACAGTTATTTTTTGTAAGTTTAACCCTTCGTATACCACGTCAGTTTTTTTACTCTAGCCCTAACCTATGGCTATACCAGTTGGTATAGAGAGGGTCAACAAGAATTCAGTATCGTGTTGAAAACAAAAACAAACAAGCAAAACACTCCTTGTCTATCAGTGCAGTACATTAACAGTAGTAAAGGAAAATAAAGAAAACTTAGGCGATTTTACAGTCAGATCTCTGTTGTGCTTCCATAGAATAAAACTAAGGAATTATTATTGCTGTTTTAAAAGTTAAAAAAAAACCAAACAAACGGACATAAAAAAGATAAATTAAAGTTTTCTTACTGTTTTTACTCATTTTATTAAATATTATAATAAATTTCGTTTAATCTATAAATAACTAAATGTATTATAAACTTGATTGATTTTTACATAACTTAATATTCAAAAGTGAAACCTTTTTGAAAAACTTATTTTATATCTTTAAAAAAATAATTCAACAGGAACGGCCGAGGTAGCAACGAAAGTTGAAGTAGCTCTTACATAATTCTCTCTCTCTCCCTCTCTCTCTCTCTCTCTCCTCTCTCTCTCTCTCTCTCTCTCTCTCCATCTCTCTGCAAACTGTTAGATGTAATTTTTTTTTGGCCTTATCTTAAAGTTTTAAGAGAAGGTAGGTGGATGGTTACTAAAGTCCATTTGTAATGACTTCGGTTAAAAGAATGTAACATTCAGAATAAGGAGGAGGAAGAAAGAAAGGAAAGAGAAAACGAGTTTGGTGATTTGAATAACGTTTGTTCAATTATTATTTCTGAGGGATGAGTGTATACTTTCCTCTTTTCCTGAGTGGAAACTGCAATTGTTAATAATAAATAAAAAGTGTAACAAATGTATTTTTAATTAATGTTTATGTGTGTGTGTGGGCGATTGTAGTATAGTGGCAGTCTTCTTTAAAGGTAAACCGAACCATTACTTCATTACCGTCTCAGAGCGGTGGTGGGACACTTTGCTATCAGGTTTTATTGGTAGACAACGTATGTGTCCCCCTCCGCACGAAGGCGGCCTTTATCTTGTATTTAGATCTCTCAAAGGTTCTGCAGGCGAAATTTGTAAGGAAACTGCGGCAGAGCGGCCCGCACTTGTTACGTGCGTCGAGGAATTCTCCGCTGGTGACTTTTTAGCGCTTACTTTATGACGGACTTATGCATGATTTCACGGTCCAAGGATTTTTTCTGCAGCCATCTGAAAATTGCGCAGATGTAGGTCTGTCGTGTCTACCCCCCCCCCTCACAACCATCACCACCACTACCACCATCAGCCCTTTATGCTAGATAGAAAAAAGGGACAAGATAAGAAGTGTGTGGATCTATGTCTGAGCTGTGCGGACATTTCACACGCTTGCACGGATTCCTTGTATGGGTGTCTGTCTGGCCCCCTGACAACAGAACCACCCTCAGTATATAAGACAAATCATTATACCGGCCCGCAGTGAATAAATGTATTATAGGGCTGAGAAGAAGGGAGCTAACTTTAATGGTTCAGCGCATGCCCGTCCGTTTCTCAAAGCCGGCCTTGTTTTCCATTAGTCATTTTATGCGTTTACTTTTATACTCGGATGGGCCAGGCGGCAAGTTCAAAGCATATTTTAGGCTAGAATACCTCCTCTTTACCTGTGGCTTTAAATAGCGATCGGAGGGGGCTACCTTTTTGAGGTTACACGGCGTCTGAAACAGCCTTTCAGGTCTTTATTAATATTCCAGTAGTAGTTTTAAAACTGATAATAGTAATATTAATAAATAGGTAGGCGAAAAAGGCTCTGGAAAGCGCAGTCGGACTCAGATGCTATCGTAGCCAGCACATTTCTTTATTATAATTATTTATTATCGCCATTTATTTTATTTGGGGGGGGCAAATCTTTTTTTGTACGCTTTCATGGAACCCTACGATTCACCCCTTGTCTTCCGCTTATTTTCACACATGACCATTAAAAAAACAAAAAAAACTATCTGAGCGGCAACATATGAAGAATATTAAAATATACTTTGGCAGAGATTAAGTTGGGAATAAGGGGCGGGTAGTGGCAGCGTAAGGTATTTACCTCGGATGAAAAGCTTTCGCCGGGTTCTGCCGTGAACCCGAGTTATTTAAGCCCCTGGTTCGAAAGCAGATACATTTTTCCCTGTCCTTTCTTTCGCCATGGCCGCCGTTCTGAAATAGGATTAGGCGAGCGGTGGGTGATCGGAAGCAAAGGACGTAATAGGGTTACTCCTCCTAGTCTCGGCTGTAATATACATATAGTTTAGGGAAATCTCGATAAAATCTGAGACAAGTGCGTGCGCGCGCGCGCGCGCGAGGGAGAGAGAGAGAAGGGTGTGTGTGTGTGTGTGTGTGTGTGATCGTGGTATAATTTCCTCCCAGCCCGCCTTCCTATTTCCACCAGTCTTTAAATACTGCGCCCTTCAGATATGCTCAACAAAAGCCGCCTACTGGCGGGTGTCGGCTTCGAAATGAATAAAAAGGGGTGTGTATATGGGTGGCGAGTGGGTGCGTGTAATAATCTGCTCGTCTTTCTTGCGCTATCTGCACTCCGTACAAAGCTGAAATTACTACGAGCCGGCGATGAATGGCTTAAGAAGGGGTCTCCTTTGACCACAATTCAATTATGCTATTCCCATGTGAGTATTTTAGAAAACTCTTCCTTTTAATTATTTAAATAAAACTTTGCCATTATTATCTTACATCTGGGCCCTTACGTAACTCTCGAGAACGGGGAATGGCCTGCAAACGGCTGCATTCGCTTCTTTAACTTCAAATGAATGAAAACGAGCTTTTCACTCCCGAAACTTGGAGATTCGGGACCCTGCACGATCGCACCCGCAAAATACAGCAAAAACACGCACTGGGAGTAAACGAACAACAGCAAAAAAGACTGCTGATTGTTTTCTAAACTTTTTAAAACACGGGATTTTATTATTTTTCATTGGCTGCTTGCGCTCTGCTGTTTTTCCCCCACCCAACTCGTGGTGCCCTTTTAAAATATGACTGTTGCTGTTGCTTCTCTTTCTTACCACTTAACAACGATTTTTGTTCTCCCCCCCCCCCCACACCAAAAGGAATCAAATCTGAGACGCGCAAAAAAATTTTGCTGTTTTCAGTTCTTTTGGGAGTTTTCCTCTTTTTGAAACCTCGTTTAGAAAAGTTATTTATAAGTTTTCACTCTCTGCCTCCTGGCCAGAAAACCATTTCTATACAAAAACATTTACCATTTTTACCTTATCCTCTGCTCACCTGTTGCTTAAGTCAAACTTCAGCTGTCGGTCATCTCCAGTAACTAGTAAAATCTACAGTAGTCTAAAATCATTCGATATTTGTTTTAGCGTCACAGTCGAGTTCCTCCTGTCTTCAAAGAGAGCTCACGCGTCCCTCCGTATAAATGGCCACACATCCACAGAAAACATCATCGCACTGTCTGGAATCCGGTGTATTAACGAAAATTCGGCCTACCTACATTCGTCCGATAAAGCTACAATCTACCTGAAAGACGACAAATAGTTTTTAAAACAAGATTGGTCAGATTGCAACAGAAGAGAGAAACTTTGCTAGAGTTAGCGAGCAGTTCTGCCGAATTGATTGCCATAAAACCATACAGTATAATATTTAGCTATTTTCGCAGACACCATAAAATCTTCTTATCAGTAGAATTCTTTTATGAGATATGTTAAATTATTTTCATGAAGATTTAAAATCTATAACGGACAAGTAATAATTTGAAAAGAAAAAAAAGCTCTGTGTACAAGAGTTTGCACGTTGTATTATCTTAAACTATTTAAACGAAATACAATATAATCTCGTTCTTTCATATGTATATACCAGGATCGTTCAAACGGGACTCGGTTGAAATGGATCCTTGTACCGGCGGCCCAAGTTCCCTGGTATATACATATGCAAAACATAGAGGTTAACAGTAACTAGTACAAATTTTTAAAATGTCAGTTTGAATTTAAATGTGCATTTCGTTTGATGAGGTGTTGTTTAGAACTGCAGCTAGATTTAGTTGAGAGAGACGCGGATTATTATTACACAGGTTTTTCCAGTAAAATGCTGTTGGGAACTCGGCTCGGGGAATATTTTCATTTCATTAGAAGACAAAAGACCCCGCTTAACCAGTGGTTTTACCTTATACATATACCTGAATAAATTACATGATAACTCACATGTATTCTAACTGTGCGCAGTTCATACAATCTGTAATCTCTTGGTTGTTATAAATGCAAATCGTCATGTCCCCTTACGTATAAATAATCTAAGCCAGGGGAGGGAAAACCAGTAATAAATAGAATAAGAACAGAATTTAAAAGAGAATCCGGTGTTTGGTTTTGTTTTTCGTTCGATCCTAGATTCGTAGAGAAGAAAGTCGGAGGAAGCGGCGCGCGATTTGCCTTGAAGCGTAAGAGAATAATATTAATTCGGCTAAAGACGAAGACGGTGATCAATTATTTTAGGAGAGGAAAACAAGCAAAACCAATGCTGACCATTTTTCTTTTATAGTCTGAAGCTACTTGGATGAGGCGCTTTCTTTCTTTTTCTGTATAGCGAAATGGTGGAACAAGTCTCTGAGCCCCAACCCACAAAGATTTGTTTCTGGGAAAAAAATCCGACCTCTTACGACCTTGGGGGACCTTTTCGGTGCGAAGCCCAAGGAACAGTGTATTTATCGACCTTCCTCCAATGTTCTTTATAACAGTCCTCTCCCTAACCAATTAAACTACTTCCTAAACCCTGATCTTCAATGATAGAGTTTCCAACATTATTATAGTAAAGCACAAACCATTAAATTCTGACTTTGTTATAATTCGGATTTGTACAGAAGACCTTTATTGGTAATTTTCAGATATCATCAACCCCGTTTTGAGTATATTTACCGACTGCTAATAATAATAGATTATTTTATTAAGACATTAATTAAAATCCCGAAGAATGCTATTCACGAGGTTAGCTTACTCTAAGTGAAGACTTTCGTCTTACATACTCAGATAGATGTAATTATGAGAACTTCACAGGTATTAGCAAAGTAGTGATAATTCCGAATTAGAAAAAAAAAAAGAACGAAGTATAAATATAAGAAAAAAACTACTTATTTCTTAAATGCAAAAAATTACATTAATTTTCCTAAAAATAATGCAGCCACAGTTTGTCCTGAAGGTGGCAGATTATTTTTGCTGTTACGCTGAATGGAATTTTATAGAAGAATAAGCAGATATCTTTCTCTCCGTACATTTAAACGCTTACAAAAACACATCTGTAAGAAAAGCATCAATCCCATTCGTCATTTAACTGATCCTGTGAATGGAGTATGTGTCACCGGAAATCCGACGAGAATTAAATTTAATACGAGATTAACTGTACGTAAAATTGGAATACTGTCTGGCCCGCTTTAGTTCATGAAAACTACTTTTTAAAATTTTTGTTTTAGTCCCGACCTGGGAAAGTTGACAAGGAATCACTTTTTAGTGGTAGCCAATTCTCTTCCCAGCTGTTCGTGGTTTGCAAAAGGTTACTCGGACACTGAGACAGGCTGCTTAGTCGATCCATCCGCGGGAGCTGGAACCATATCCACAAAGATGGCACGGCCAGCGACGACGACGACATCATAGACACGATAGAATTAAAGATGGAAATCACTTTAGCCAGCTAGACATTAATTAATTAACCTGACCAGAATCGCATTTTAACGAGAGATACCCGAGAACAAGCAAAACGTTTTCTCGAATCTTTCAAGCCAGCCTTCATCTTCAGCAGCATCTTATGGCGTATTTTCGGAGGAATATACACGGAGAGAAATCTTCGTGATTTCTGAGATGGGAGTCGATAACTTACAACGGCAGCTTTTTTTCGTTATTAGTAGTTGCACGGTTAACTGCGGCAAAAATGATCTTTCTAAACAGCAAGGTTGGTTCTTAGGGGCGCGATGTTCGTGAAGGTTTGTGTTTATAGAAAAAAGAAACTGCTTATGAAATTTTGCAGTTTTATTGTTAATTTTGTTTGCTAAAGATGAAATTGAAAGATTTATTTTAATTTTACTTTTCAAAGGAAATATATGATGCTGTATCTTCTCGTATAATAATTCTGATGTATTATTGTCGGAAAGCTTCATACTAAAAGCAAGCACACACGTATAAATGTGTGTACATTAAAAATGAATTATCTAAATGTATGGAACACTGGTGAAATAATGTCAGCAGTGGCTTTGCTTTGATTCCAGACTTTCGGGGAAACTCCTTGTAGAATTGTCTGCCACTTTTATCTCCAAGAAGCGAGTTTTTGGATCGGATTAATTCCTAATTCATCCCTTTTGGTCAACTCATTTCCTGTTTTGTATGATAGAGAGCTTGCGTGGTTACGCCACAACGTCTTTCTGTCTCAGCTCGGACACATTGCACGGCCATCGTAAAATCTGTTCTATCCCATCTCTTCCGGAGACAAAAAAAAAAGAGAGAGAGAGAGAGAGATTAAATAATAAATAAATGAAAAATTTTAATTTATGAACATAACCCTTGGACAAATTACTAGTAATATACATTTACTATTATATGCTAGTTTCACCTAACAAGGAACTAACTAATTTACCCTGATTATTATAAATCTTCGCTTTCCAAGCCGATTCCATCTTAAAGCCATAGCCAACCAGCTACGCCAAACGGTCCTTGTCTTCAAAACACTTTAGCTATACGTGTCTAACACGTGACTCATTCTTGTAACAGTTTATACCAAATACAGACTAAAATCTTTCAAGAATCTCAACCTTATTTTTCTATTTTCCATAAAGTGCGTCGCTCGTTGTTTTGGCAAAATATGCTAATATTTTAAAAGAAGCTAATAACGGTTAAGCCATGTCAAAAGTTAGCCCCAAAACTTTACTCTTTATGCGATATCATGCAGAGAAACTTAACCTTAACCTTATTTTTAAAATTTTTACTTAATTTCATTTGAGATATTACATGTTTAAATCCATTGTTTTAGATATGTAATGTATATTTTTTGTCAACATTTAAAATTTTTCAGTAGCTATAGTAGAAGAAATATTACCAGCTGAATCTGTTATATGAATGCTACAAGACGTAGCCAATGAGTCATGAGTTCTACAATGTCATTGTTATTTGACGAAACATGATTTTATTTATAAATGAATGATAGATTTTTTTTAGAATAAAAAATTAATTTATTGAAAATACATTGAAAACAATCTTTTAATAATAATAATTTACTATTAAATCTTTTAGAAGACACCGAACAATTGTTATTAAACATACTATTTAATAAAATTTAAATTAACAAAAACCAAAAGTAGCGTATAAATGATTGCGGTGAAAGTATATGATGGAACTAGTTCAAGCTACGTTCAGATTATTGATGGTGATTGGCTGTCTTCACCTCATAGGCTGTCATATTTTCTTGAAAAATAATTTTATTTATTTATTTATAAATACAAAGTAATCTCTTTCAAATCATTCTCTTTAATAGCCATGCAAAACAGACAGATAAATGTGAGAATTTCATAAAGAAAAGAATTTTAGAACAAAAATTAAGGGAATTTTCTGTACTTGTATGTCAGACATTAACTACCGACAGAGGGCGCGAGTAGAAAACTGATCAATTTATTTTGAAACTGCTTTGTTGTTTATGTGCGCGTGAGCTGTCCCAATTTGTCCTAGAAAGAAAAAAATGGCCTAGTGAACTTTTGATCACAACTTTTAAGTCATCTTCACTTCATCTTTAATGACTGATATAAAAATATTTAATATATTTCATATTAATGCCATGTAAATGGGCAGTCGATGGCTCAGTGATTAGTCCACTGGAAAGCCAAGGATGAGGGTCCGAGTTCGATTCCCATCACTGGGTCGGCTCTGTTTGGAGCACCTATCTTGCATGGTTTCTCCCCGCTTTCCTTCACCAGTTGGTCCTGATAGACTTTCTCTAGACTCTCCGGTTTCCTCCCACATCTAAGACTGAAGGATTTCTGGCGCAGCATAGGCAACGCTCTCAAGCGGATAAATTTGGCACTACACTACGCTTCCTCACCAGGGTTGTAGAGACTGATGACCACGCTAAGGTAGCTTTTTGGTCTTTCTTACAATCATTAAAGATGAAGCAGAGGTGATTTTTCGTTCAGCAAATTGTTTTACAGTTTTATTATTTAATTCTTTCTTTGTACTCATAGCAGGGCACAAAAAATTATTAACCGTTTGTATAAAGTCTGTTTTGTTTATTGTTTGCCCTTTGTCATTTTATACTGGTATTCTGTAATGTCTCGGATTGTCACACATTGCAAGGTAATAATCCAATTCATTCTTTTGCTGGCAGCGCACTTCTCCCTTATTCTGCACCTGAGTGCAGCATTTAGAGCAACAGGAAACAAAATATACCCGCGGGTCCTTCTGTAGATCAAATAGCGATGATAATGTGATAGCTATAGGTTTTATTGTGCATGTATGTACGTATGTATGTATGCATGTATAGGCAAAGTTCGAAGGTTGTTTTTAGACGCTTCATCTCTTCACTGTTCTCTTTAGATGTGGAAGGAAGAAGCTGCTGCGCTTGGGAATCTCGCGTCAAAATAGGCTGTTGATGAGCAAAGATGTCATTACGTTCCAGCTGTGACGAGAATCCAACCCGCGAAATGTTCGAGGTAAATAATAATAATAATAATAATAATAATAATAATAATAATAATAATAATAATAATAATAATATAATAATAATAATAATAATAATAATAATAAATAATAATAATAATAATAATAATAATAATATAATAATAATAATAATAATAATAATAATAATAATAATAATAATAATAATAATAGTTTTCTGTAGAGTTGTTTTACGCGAAAAATCTCAATCGTCAAAAGGTGGTACAATATTTTATATCATTTAGTTTTTCTTGAAAAGGATGTTATATTGTAGATATACAAATGTTTATACTCTTTTAAGGCAAGCTAAGGTACTTTGTGGTGTGTTACTCATAGGGCGGAGGAGACCATGATGCTGTTGCTGCTCTCTCTATTCACCTTAACTTAAAATTACTTTGGGATACATATTTATTTTTCGTGCGCATCTTCGGAGTTGCTGCCAAAAAGCAAAACGAAACAAATTCTGAACTGAAATCGCTTGAGGGCTGCTTTAGATGATCTTTTAGAAATCGTAGCAGCACTTTTATTTAAAAAAAAAAAGAATATTGCGTTGGCACTTAAACTGCTGACTTCCAGCAGAACCGGAATGCCAATGCGATTTGCTATAACGGTTCATTCGGCAGCTGTGGGTTAAGTAGCGGGTAGGTGCGAGTGTCGACATCATGGTGTGGGGGTGAAGCATGGACGGTCTCAGAATCGTGGAATAGACTTTATAAAATATATCTTGACAATGCCCGCTGCTAACTCCGTCTCCCCGCCAGTCGCATTAATTACGTGGGATGATTCTCTTGTGGAAACCTGTGGTTGAGCAAACTGGCCGGCGGTGAGGTATAGCGGGAGAACAGATGCTGGCTGCCCCGCCATCACGACGTTAGCCTGCCGGGGACGGGCCGTTAGTGGGTGGTTTTGTGTTCTTGACGAAAAGTAGTGGGAGGGATCTGTTAGCGCTGCGATGAATTGGCAATGGGGTGAGAGAGGGAAGTGGGAGGGGTGGCAGCTTGAGGGGGCCAGCTGGTTTTGTGGCTGGACTTGGTAAAACTTCTTTAGAATCCATACACTCAGTGTTCTCTCTCTAATCTTCCTTCTCTTTTATTGTACAATGGGTTCTGTCCAACGTTCGGCGCGCACCATAGCGTCCATTCTCTCATTTACTCACTGAACATCCGACATCACCCACAACATACAATGCTAATGGAAACATGTAAAGGGAAATGGAACAATAAACCTGATACCAAAGTGAAACGAAACATATCAGAAGCAAGCACTAACTAGAGGAAGTACGGAGCCTAACGCAGTAAGACTAGTTGAAAAACCAATAGAAGTTTGTTTTTTTTTAAGAAATTGAAAGAATTGTTACTTTTTTGTCTTTTTTCCTTATTTATGTGAAGATGTTTCATATACTTCAATAAATTATGAGCGAATGACATCTACCAAATTGCAGTGGACATGTTGGAAGCCGATGAAATGAGTGCTAATTAAAATTAACGTTTATTCAAATCGTCTTTGCATTAAAGTCCAAGAAGTCAGTATATCAACTTGGACGCCAGCCAGCCCTGCTTTAAATTTGGGCACTTTAATGTTCAGGGTGTACGCTGATCGCACCTCTAAGTAAAACGCCAGGTGACAGGTTACGTACACAACAAGACTTTTCCGGAAACTTCACTGGGTGATAATCCAGACTAGTGCCGAAATTAACCTGCTTCAAAAGTGGCAATAACAGGTTCGCTGAGCGCCAGTGAGGGAGGGATCTACAGGGAGACGAGCGGATGGACGGTCCCCGGTGCCCCAGTTCCGCCAGGTTTGCACACTTCGAAGGGGGTTTGTTCAGAGGCCGGTAAACAGAAAGAACACGCGGATTTTGACTGACAACCCAATTAACCATGAAGGAACGACGTTCTGGATTTCCCAGAATTTATATATCGGACCGTAAGCCATGAAACGCTATTAGTTCACAATGGCCGTAAAACTTAGTAACCCACCCCAGGCGCGTAAATGAAGAATTTATGACTGTTAACTTACATTTCATAAGTACAAAGAACAGGAGGTTATATTTATAAAATACCTGGTTTTTATCTTACAATACCGCGAATGCGACCAATTTCAAGAAATTCAAATTATTATTATTATTATTATTATTATTATTATTATTATTATTATTATTATTATTATTATTATTATTATTATTATTATTATTATTATTATTATATTTTTTATTTTTTAAATTTGTTGTTGTAAATTGTATAAATTCATTTTATGATTTTTCCCCATAGTTCATAACAATTGTTTTATTAATATGTGTTTTTTTAAAAAAATGCAGCTTCATCTAATGACAGTAAGATGTCGCTTTTAACCCTTTCATTCGGCGACTATTTGTTATTGATCCAACGCGATTAAAACAAAATTTGAATCTTTTTCCCCCACAAGAGATTATCTCCCCCTGTTAGCTCTGAAAACGGCCGCAACAAATGAAGAGAAATCGAAAGTCAACAAATCGATCTTACCGATTGCTGGACAAAACAATTTTTATGCTTTAGATGCAGCGGTGGGGGGTTCACTTCATACGCTGTTATTTTGATCACGTGGTCTATGTATACTGCACCAGTTCGTTGCCAACTATTTATCTCTACTCCAAAAACAAAGAACTTCCTGACTCGTTGAGGTTGGAGATCGGCGACGTCGCCATTGCGCAGTTTCACCTCTCTTTTGTCAACAACTAAAAAAACACAAAAAGACAAAAAAGAGACAAAGTAAAGGCTGGAATAAAGAGTTTATCGCAAAAGTTTGTGATCGAAATCCAGAGAGAAAGTTCCGTTGTTGGAGCTCGAAAGGACGAATTCTGCCCACAGACGTTCTACCATAAACTTTCTGACGGACTGACGATTAGGAATCCGGCACCTTCCATATTTTTTAGGATATTTTCTGTTGGAACAGATCAAAGTGTCCGCACCGATTTCTCATAAAATAATTGTCATCGGCGATTTACTGACGTTGTTTCGCTCGTCTCTAAGGATTCAGATCCACGGTTCAACAGCAGCAGACTGACACGCGGCAGGTGAGAGATCTGCTGGGGATTGGCTTGGTTCACTGCGAGGATCTGGACTGTCGGGATCTCTCCACACTGACGTAAAACTGGGATCTGAAACACAGACTTGAAGTAGTGCTCAGATTTTAGAATATCTCAAATGCATCTTGATTGCAATTTATTTTACACTGCGTAATTTAGTTAATATTTAGACTGTATATATTTAATCTTGAACAACTATTTCACACTTTCTTCGGAATCTAAGCGGTTGTCAAGGAATCATAAGCTACGAGTGAAAAAAATATATATCTGAATTTAAAATTCTTGGGAGAGGGAGAACCTAAGCTTTCGTCGGGTTCGTCAATGTGAATCACCGCTGACGTTTTCAGTTCGTGTGTAATGTTCTTAACAATGGCTAAGATGGACGTTTGGTCCTACACTCGGCAGCTGACTTCAGATCGGCCGTCTATCGCCAGCCCTCAGTCTCTAACTCTTTGGGTAGCACGCCACAGGTACTTACGGGGACTGGCTATTGACCCTCACAGAGTAATCCTGTAAATGTAAATTTCGAAAGTTTCTTTGGCTTTCGGAAACCTGTACCCACTCTCCATAAAGATGCGGGTAAATTTTCTAAAGGGTTAATTAGACGCCTAAGATTCACTGATCTGCTCAGTTTGTTTATCCGCATCAGATGGTGAAACTACTTTCCAAAAACATTAGTTTCAGCAAAATAGCAAAGAAAAATATTTTAAATAAATGTTCCTTAAAGGCTGGCATAGAAAAAAAAAAATAAAGATCAACTTTAGTTACCACTGAGGGCTGGCGTCAGCGCGTAAGGGATCCAACCACCAGAGGAATTCCTGTGTTCAGTTTCATAAATGAAGCAGAGGAGAACAGGAAAAAATCTCTACAAGAGCCGTCCTGTTTTAGATGTGAGGAAAAACTCGCATAACCGGCCAGTGAGAAATAACGAGAAGAAATCGATTATGCCCCCAGGTTGGTCAGACCGAGCCGATTCTGACCGGGATTCGAACTCGGGTCCCAACAAACCTTGATAGTCCGGTAGTCTTTTATTTTTTGATGTCATCTAGATGTCACATTAAGATGCTCATTCGGTTCTCTATGGAGAGTGCTTTTGGACATTTTTGCGCGTGCAGTATTTTCTCAGCCATTCTTCTTTGCGATTCCGCAGTCGAATCGTGAGGTTTTCTGATCAGATCAGTTAAAGTTTTTTTTAGTATTTCGGACAGTCCTGTGTCTGGTGTCTCACACTCCATTCTAAATAAAGTTTTACCTGCTTTATTCTGTAACATTCTGTTTGTTTATCTTTATTTTAACCTGCGTGCCCCTTTCTCTAGTATATTTTAGAATAGAAGGGAGAAGCCGGGCATTGCCTTTTAGGAAAATCCGCACGAAAAATTTAGCTTAGTGACGGAAAATTGCCTAGAAATTCATGATTTTTATTCTTGCATTTTACGGTAGAGATTCACGTGATAACAGCGGAACCAAAATAATTGCCTGATCGGACGTATGTCAGGTAGATAGGAAAATTTAGTGCCCTTTTAGCGATCAGCAACTTTATTGTCTTTAGTTGGATCGAGTGATCAAAGAAGCCAAACAATATCAGAACAGATTTCTTGACGAAAAAATTAAAGCCGATTGCGCGTTTAGATTTTGACATCTCTCTCTCTCTCTTTCTCTACTAACGTCCATCATCATCATCATCACCTCTCTCTCTCTCTCTCTCTCTCTCTCTCTACTAACGTCATCATCATCATCATCATCATCTCTCTCTCTCTCTCTCTCTCTTTCTCTACTAACGTCATCATCATCATCATCATCCTCTCTCTCTCTCTCTCTACTAACGTCATCATCATCATCACCTCTCTCTCTCTCTCTCTCTCTACTAACGTCATCATCATCATCATCATCTCTCTCTCTCTCTCTCTCTCTCTTAACGTCATCATCATTCTCTCTCTCCCTCTCTGTACTAACGTCATCATTCATCATCATCATCATTCTCTCTCTCCCTCTCTGTACTAACGTCATCATCATCATCATCATTTTCTCTCTCCCTCTCTGTACTGACGTAATCATTTCTCTCTCTCTCTTTCTCTCTGAAAATAGTTTGTTCGAAATGTTTGTTTAAAAACTTTGAAACATCGCAGTGACTTCGTTCTGATATGAGATTCAAATACAGAGGATTGAATCGATAAACTGACTGACACCGTCTATCGTCGTTTTCTTCCAAAACTATAGCATTTCAGCCAATCTCCAACCATTCAGCAAAATCCGGTCTCCTCTGCCACAGAGCTATATAATTATATTGCCTTGTCGACAATTTTTCGAGCATTCTAATTGTTTGAGTAATTAATTTTTTTCTCTTTTTATAATTTATTTTGTAAGATGTCGCTGTTTGTTAATTGGTTTGGTGGGGCGCTACAGAACATTTTTCGATACAAAAATAATTAATAATCAAAATAGGTAAATTCTCTAAACGAAAAGTTGCAGGTATAATTATATTAGGACAGTAAATTTTTAAAAATATTTAGAACAGAAAATTTTTTAAAAAATTTTCTTTCTTTTTTTTTTCTGACACGTGATTTTCTTTGTGCACCTTGACTAATTACAATCTTGTCAAACATTAAAGTGACAAGTGCCATTATCAACTCACACGCGGGTCTGTCAAACAGGTAAGAGTGTCATCAACTCACTAATTTTCTATCTGTAACAATGAGTTTGTTTCTGATATATTACCTGCTTCATATCACCATAAAAGAAATTGATTTTTTTCTGGGGCTTAATATCTTTTCTTGCTTCACATGCGCCTTTATCTGGTAATGGGCTAGACTACTTTTTAATAGCGTAGATTATTATATCTGTTTATTTACCGAATAACATCTGGTTAATTTTCTTTATAACAAAGCCATCTCAACTGATGAAATTTCAGCGGCTGTCTACAAGAACCCTTTTCCTTTTTTTCCTGGCGAATCTCTCTTCCGACTTCGGAGTCTTGAGGTCGTCTCGCCGAATTGAGACAAAAGGGGTGGGCGCGGCGGTATCGGTCTTGGCGAACGAGCAGGGTTAATCGGGTACGGTCCGGGTGGAGGGAGCTCTTGAGTGGTGGTCAAATTGCAAGCTGGTCTTAAGAATTACCCATAATACCCAGACCTCTGCCATCCGGAAAATTTCTGCCAGAATTTGTTTGCTTAGCTGTGGGAGGAATCGTAAGCAGACTGGACTGGTTCAAGGTCGCCAAACCGAATTGGATGCCACCCGGGCCCAGCATGGGCGGCAGGGTGCTTTACTTGAACGGTTATTCCATGGCAGAGTCGAGGAACGTTATACGGACGACGTTACAAAAAAACCACTAGACGACGGCAGACAAAGCTTTACTCATAATAACTGTTTACGGTATTTTTGCACTAAGGGGAGTAAATTGGAAATGCTTGGGCATAGTAAGACAAGCGATGCTAGCTGATTACTGGTAGCAAATTATGTGGTTAGTTATATATACTTACTATAACACACCTAAGACGGGGAGGGGCCACTAAAACCAATAATATGCGTTTTAAAAGTAAATTAGTTTTAACAGCAGTGCTTGACCAGTTGCCAGTGCGACTTCCACTAGGTTTTAAGATAAGTGATAATTTGATCAGAAGCCATTTTTAATTCGCATGATAGTAACCTTGCATTTTATCATTATAATGTATGCAAAACTAGAAAAAAAAATAAAAACACTGGATCTTTTCAGTTTTTATCTTAAAGTGAGAATTTAGGCAGCAATGGAAATATCTAGAAAGAAGACAAACAGTAAAAATAAGTCACTCTTTGACAGTAATAATGCTAAATAGCTGCACAGTGTTAAATAACTGCCACCTGTCGGCGGTAGTAGGAACTTTTTGAAATAGACGCGCATTACTTTCATTATGACCTAATCATTTATAAGGCTTGCATTGTCATGCAAGCGTCGGAGAAATTACAGACTGCAATAATATCATCCTCGCGATATCCTTTAAAGTTTCGACATCACCTATTGATCATTTTAAATGTTTGAAGTCAGAAGTATTGATTTGGATTTTATGCGAATTTTATGTTTCAGTTTAGAGTTAATGTGCTCGAGGTTCTGGATGATACTGAAAAAATGTGACAGATAAAAACAAAAAAAAAACAACCAATTTTAGATCATTAACTGAGTCATCCTAGCAACTGCATAGTAATTTAAATAAAATAGTCTCTCGGCTCCTCTGCTTTTTCATGGAAATACGAAATGAAACAAAAGGCTGAAAACAAAGTTGTGCATTTCCTAAGCAGAAATTCGTCTTATAAAAATCTTGTTTTATGTAGATATTTCGGGGCTTTTATCGTCTACCATGGGAAAGAGAGATAATGATATTTAAACCCCTCCCAGAAGATTTCTTAAAGCTGAGTGTTGATCACGTTAAAGGTCTCTTTCACCTTGAGCCTTAGTTAGAAAAAGAGATCAATTTCGGTCTTCTTTAAATCGGATTTTCCCTGGCCAGCACTGGCCCTGATATAACACAGTGGATGAATAGTCGACTTTATTTCATGCCTTAATAAATGACATGCAGAACCAAAAGATATATATATCTTTATGCACGTGGTTAACTATCCTTCATGCTTGATGCCATTTAAGCATAAACGTAAAGATAATCTTTAGGTACTTTATGCCAGTCGCTGAAGATAAACGTTTTGTCTAGGGTGAGGTATTCAAAACAAGGTAGTGGAGAAGAACATGCGGACACTTCAACTATTATTCTTTTATATTTTAAACTTAAAAATAAAGGAAAAAAATTAAATGATAAGGATGATCGTACTGATGATAAGTTTTACGGAAAAAAGTATCGAATAGTTATGCATACGAGATACATTATCAGAAATAATTATGGAATCACTGGGTAAATTCACATAAAGAGATAGAATCGCATCTCGTGTAAAAGTAAAATCCTCCATAGTAAGTCATCTGTTGATATGGGACTGACTGTCATGCAAGCAACCAGTAAGTACCACACCTGGAAAAGAACTGTAAAGGTATAGGGGGTGATATGAGATCGTAGTTTGATGAGTGTGTGGTGAATACTATGGTTAATGAGAAGAAATCTCACGTTACAAGCATATAGAAATCAAAATCTTGGCTAATGAAAACTACTCCATGTGGGAAATTACATTCCGACTTCATGTTTCAGAAGAAGCTCTATACAAGATTCTGAGAAGGATACTCGAAACCGGTACTTCTGACAATAGCCACGGTTGAGGAAGAAAGATCGAACTCTCCAAAAGTGATGTTAAGTATCTCGGAGAATGTGCTCCAGATTATAGACGACGAATCAGTAGAGATCTTTAAATTACCTAACTGCAACTACGGGTGGTGACGTTATACCAGGAAGTGGTCTCATTGATTGCGTAGCTGCCTGGATACCTTTGCTAAGGGAACGCAACCGAACGGCAAGGGTGAAATTGGCAGAAGAAATCAAACAGCTTGACGAACAAACCTGGAAAAAGATGCTCTTCACAGATGAGTCCAAATTTGAAATGTCTGGCATAATCAATGGTAGTTTGTTCGAACGCAGGTCGGTGAGCGGTATAGCGTTCAGTGTACAACATATACAGTGAAGCGTGGGGTGGATCGATACAACAAGAGTGAAGCTGCACATCAGCCAAAAGAGTTGGAGATTTATATAAAATCGAATGTATACTGGCTTCCAACAGGTAAAAGCAGGTTCTGATCCATCACGCCATTTTCAGGGGCGAGGACTCATCTTCCAACGGGACCCACGACTCCAAGGATATCTGGAACGTAAAGAGGCTGATGGAAACACTTACAAGGATGTCTTCGCTTGAACAAAGTTCTGATATGAACAATATTGGCTATATTGGGATTATATGAATACCGAGAAAGCCAAACGACAAACAAACTCGGAACAACATTCATGTGGGAGCCTGTAAACAAGGTGTCGTGCTCTATAAAGCAAAAGGCTCGCAAACCAAATACTAAAGCCCTGTACAACATATTCATTTTGTTTGTTGTTTTGTTTATTATTTTCTGTAACTGCATTCTGTATGTGTTATATATGTTTCTCAGTTGCAACTACTCATTATTTGCGCATATATTGTGTTTCCATAATTACTTCCGATATTGTATGTAAATTTTTGTTTGCTCACCTCTAAGTTTTCGCTAATCTACTAGGTTATTCTGTTGTGTTATAAAAAAAAACCATTTATTAATTCTACCGGACTATTCACTCTCAAAGACACCCCTCCAACTAAATCTGGGTTCTCGATGACGACTTGCTTTATGCACAATGTAAAAAAAATAATAATAATAGTAAAGCAATATGTAGTTTATTTGGTGGAGCGAGGAAGCAAGGAGTCACTTCGTCAGCAGAATGAAATAGGAAAAACTCACGCAAAGTTATTTTGTCAACATTCCAAGTATTTTTGCGGATTCTCCGCCACTAGCAAAATTAAATCATCCCATTGTAAAAAAAAAAAAAAGAGAGAGAGAGAGAGAAAAGTATTTAATCTCTGTTTTCTTAGAAAATTAAAGAAAAGAAAATATTATATATTGCGTTTGTTCGGTTTTCACGGTTTTAGGGCGTCCTGAGCTATCGGGGTTTTGATTGGATAATCTAATGACCCTGCTGTCCTTTTCATTTGTTTGTTGCAGGATCGCTATTCTTTCTCGAACATAGGGCTCGATGTTCTTCCTTCGTCGTGCAGCAAACTTGGCGCCGTCAACTCCGCCGGAATCATGGAGGATTCCATCAGCAAAGGCTTCCAGCCGTGGAAGAGAGAGAACTGCTCCACCGAAGGTGGCGCTGCGTCGTCTCCGTACGTGTCCCCGCTGGTGACCCCTCTAAGCAACGCCGGCACCGATCTGATCTACACCAGAAATAACGCGTTGGCACCGTGTTCCGGGACGTACGGCGGCGAGATCTGCTGCCCGACAACGACCGCCTTTGCGCACACCGATGGCGACTATTCTACAGCCGCATGGATGCACAAACTTAACGATGAAGCGTCGATTGGATCATCAAGTTTCCAAAGCATTTACCATCGGGTCTCTTCGATTAGGAGTCACCAACCTGAATCACTCGCGCTGCACTTATCCGGCAGCCGGTCTCACAACATCCCGCACGAGAGCGCCCCCGTCAGCGGCTCTCCATCTTCTTGGTGGGACTTTCAAAAGTCTCCGTCAAAATGGCTGTCCGAAGACTCAGGGAAAACTGGACGGCTTTGCTCTCAAATTAGCGCTGGTTACCCTGCCAGCAACCTGATGACCTTGGGATCCAAATCAAACTATTTGTCTCCTACCCAAACCATTCTTCCAGAGACGTACAAGTCGATTGTCTCTCCGAGATATGAGCTGGGATCATCCAACATGACGTCCTATCTGAGCAGTTCGAGAATTACTGCACTCCCCAACAGCCGGTCTCAAAAGCGTTACTCTGGAAGAGGGAGCTGCGATTGTCCCAACTGCCACGAGGCGGAGAGGTTTGGACCCGCTGGAGAACATTTACGGAAGAACATGGTTCACAGCTGTCACGTACCCGGCTGTGGTAAAGTCTACAACAAGACGTCACATCTGAAGGCTCACCTGCGCTGGCACACCGGAGAACGACCCTTTATTTGTAACTGGCTGTTTTGTGGCAAGAGATTTACTCGGTCAGATGAACTGCAGCGCCACCAGCGGACGCACACGGGAGAGAAAAGATTTGCATGTCCCGTGTGCGACAAAAGATTTTTGCGAAGCGATCACCTTAGTAAGCACGTGAAGACGCACAATGCTATCGAGTCGAGAAAGCCATCTGGTGTAAACGATACAGACAGCGAAAGAGAGAGCAACCCTGTCACAGTAAAGACAGAGTAAACATAAACAAGTAAATAAATAAAAAAGTTAAATGAAAACTAAAATTTCAATTCCATTGCTTAATGACAGGGTGGAGAAAATAATCAGCCGTCATACTTTTTGTTGGTTGTAAAAACAATTTAAAAGCGTACAGAACCAATTTAGTATGGTGTTCTTTTTAATGGAACTTTCACTTGATTGGACGAATACAAATCGCATTTACTGCAGATCCGCAAATATTTTGCGGATAACAAATAAATATTCGTCTTCGAAAGCCAGTCGAATGTATAATTGAAATCTGTCATTCTTACATGACCTTTAATTTTATGTGTGTATTTTTAACTTTAGCCATTTGTCATCTATAGTGTTAAAGTTGTGTAGAAGTTGTAATAAAATGCCTTGTCAAAGATACCCCCGTATTTCTAAGTTAAATTTGAGTGTATATTACAAACAATAAAATAGCAAGACAAGAGAAGTACTGTATTTTACCATTGCACGGAAAGGAAGTAAAACGTTAAAGAAGTATCTCTGTTTCAGTTTTGTCTTATTTCTTTGGACTAAGAAGCCAAATTAAGTATGCCTAACTTCTTTCTAACTAAAGCATTTCCCTGCACGTCTTCAAACATATAAACTGTTTATTTGATAATTATGACAAAAAGCTGCTCTTGGGGAAAATACTGCTCCAACAAATTTTATAGATGATAGAAATAAACAGATAATCGAAGCAACGGCTTAGCAGGCAACGATCACTTCCCTGTTACGGCTTACTATTTTTCACACCAAACGAATAATTAACCAAAATTAAATTTTGTCCTCTTAAATTTGAAAGTCTTATTTAGCGTAAGATCAGTGTAAGTTAGCAAGAGTGAGCCATAGATGAAGACTTCCAGGATAAGACCCATTGTTTTATTAGGGAATTAGCATGTCTTCTTTTATTTTATTTGTAAGTTTGTAGTTTGTATTTCTCGCATTTTCCCATGGCTTATAACAAGAGAAAGGGGTTTATCATATAAAGATGGGATAAATAAATCATATTCATACATAAACTGAATGTGAGATGAACCGCGCAACTTTCACCAGTCCATATCTGTGATGTCGCCACACAAATAAAATGTCGAGACTCTATTATCCTTTTTAACTTAAAAATGTTAATATCGCCTTTTACTTAGTGTTAGATATTTCTCTCCCTCATAGACACCAGGAATGTACATATAAAAGTTTTCGTTGCGACCAACACTTGCTGACACGTGATAGACATTAAAGAAAAATCAAAATACCTTTAAAGAGCGTTGTCTTCATAAATCTAAATTTTTTAAATGACTGATAGGCTAAGGATACTTATCTCGCAAAGACAAGAAGATCATATAAACGCCACACAGATAACCTAACCAGATGTGGATCCAAAAAAAAAAAAAAAAAGCCAGCCACGTTATTAACATATTCAATTTTTCACATATTTAAATGTTGATAACTTAGCCGCTTTTCAACTACAATATCTAGCTGTCTTCCTCTTGTGATATTTTCTTCTATAAAACAAATATCTATAAATTCCATGTGTAACACTTTCTTTTGTTTTAAAATATATAGGTAGACGCGGCACATTGTTGTCCGCTATGATAGTAGTAATAACATATCAACTATCTCGATTTTAACATGAAGATTTAGCGCATAATTTACATTGCTCTGAAACGAGGCGGCTTCGCTAAATATCACAGCGCGTGGTTTAGGATGTCGAAAAGCGTACAGGGTCGCGAAATTTTGCGCAGAAATCAATAAAATGACAATTCAAATCTCATCTCTCTCCTCTCTCTCTCTCTCTCTTCTCTCTCTCCGCTCTCTCTCTCTCTCCTCTGTACTAACATTCATCATCATCTTTCTCTGTGTGTTGACGTCATTGCTCTTTCTCTCATTCTGTACTAACGTCATCTCTCTCTGTACTAACTTCATCATCATCTCTGTCGCTCTCTCATTTGTACCGACGTCATTCTCTCTCTCTCTCTCTCTCTCTCTCTCTCTCTCTCCTCTCTCTCTATCTCTCTCTCTCTTCTCTCCCCCTACTGTACTAACATTCATCATCATCTTTCTCTCTGTGTTGACGTCATCGCTCTTTCTCTCATTCTGTACTAACGTCATCTCTCTCTGTACTAACTTCATCATCATCTCTGTCTCTCTTTCAATTTGTACCGACGTCATCTCTCTCTCTCTCTCTCTCTCTCTCTGTACTAACATTCATCATCATCTTTCTCTGTGTGTTGACGTCATTGCTCTTCTCTCATTCTGTACTAACGTCATCTCTCTCTGTACTAACTTCATCATCATCTCTGTCTCTCTTTCAATTTGGTACCGACATCATCTCTCTCTCTCTCAATCTCTCTCTCTCTCTCTCTCTGTACAGACGTCATCGTCATCGTTTCTCTTTCTCTCTTTTAGCTTTTTCGATAACGAACAACAATTTTTTTTTCTTTAAAAAAAAATTCAACGAACTACAGTACCCGTTTGGCAGGAGAACCGAGAACGATCGGAGGAATAGAATGTTTGAGGAGAGTGATCGGAAATACCGGATATACGCCCTTAAAAGTTGGACAATCGTGGGAAAAAAATATGTGAAAACGACGTGAGAAAAAAGTTCGATCAAATCAAATAAACAATTTTTGTTTTTATTTACTTTGAACGCGGCTTCACCTGGTAAAATTCTCCCACATGCACCAGGAGGGTTGGTGTCAAACTGTGCACAACCACTTTAATGAGGATAAGTTTATAACTACAAGATGCATAGGGTTATCGCAGCATGTGCAGCACGTCCAAGCAACAAGAAGAAAGGTCAGGTAATAAAATTAATGGATAACGTTGGCAACTTCCAAGAAAGGAAGACATTTCTGCAAGTTAAAATGAAAAATATAATAATTTCCAGGCACAGAAATAAATGAATTAACTATCGTGAACACAGGTTGATGAAGTAGAAATCAGAGAAACAAAAAAAATTCTGCTAGAGAGAGGTAACCGTTAACGATTATGGATTTAGAATCTTCAAATACGTTAATAGTGATAGAGAATCTCCCTTATTAGTTATAAGTATTTAAAAATAGTAATTTAAAATAAATTCATTACACTAAACTTGAAAATGTAGAGGGAAAGGTACTGTACATTAGTTATTTCTGGTAAGTGTGCAGCTGGTTTGAAAACAGCATAATTCAAATTAAATAACTTTTAGACTTTATCTATATAACGCGAACATCGAAGAGAGCAGTCGGCGCACGTGGGTGACACTCGTCAGTTCGCACGCTGATGCGGTTCCGTTTCTCATGTGACCAGTCCTTAGTGAGATTTGTGCACAGCTTTTCGGCAATAGTCCAGGGTGAACAGTTGAAGCATGGCAGCGAGAGAAGCCATTCATCTGGCTCGTCCCGTGACCTGGGTCTGACAGGGTCCGTTCCACGGGCTCATCCGACATTAGGTGCGTTCACAGAAAACAGCCCGACTTTCGCCGTGCACACCACAGACCGGCGGAAGTGTGTGCAACCCGCTGGGAGAGAGACGTGCAGCCGGCCAGAGCCGAAGAGAGCACTCGATCAGGCAACTGTGTATCGGTTGCTTGGGTGTGGTGTGCCACACCTTCGAAGTTCATTTACCATTTTCTAGGTTTGTAGTAGGGTTAGTGTAGAATCCAATATTAAATAAGAGAGAAGCGTTATGTTAAATTTCACTTTGCAAAACTCCTCTTAATAGTTCACCACCGGTGTAAAAAAAAAAAAAAGAAAAAAAATCAGTTTCGTAAATTCACGGTAGACGTCGCTGCTGAAAGAAAGTAACAGTCACGAGTTTTCCGCTGCGCCTTTTTTTAGAGCGTGTCGGCCCTTTACGCTATGACGTATTCCTTCAGAACAGTCCCCATTAGTGTGATGGGCTTATTTCGGGTCGTATAAGAAGTGGAGTTCGTCTTCAGGGCGGTAACAGCGGACACTTTTAACGACAACCAAAAACGCGCGCGCCCACACACAATGGGCAGCAGGAACGTGCGCAGTAGCTCTTTAGTTTAAAAGTTAAAATAACTGCTGCCGAATTTACCATAAAATATAAAATCTCGGTGTCAAATTGCGTCACTGCATTTTATAGCGCGGCCCCCGTTAAATAGACTTTTGCAATTTACAGAACTTCCCTTTTCTCTTTAAAAGCCCAGTGGTTGGCCCTCTGCGCAAGGCGAGTCAGAACGGCGCCCCGGCACCGCTCAGCTCCCATTAAGGAGTCGGGAGAGTTTCTTGTTAATCAGGAGTTTCGGTGAACAACAGAGGGAAGGGGTGGGGTAAAAAATAAATAAATAAACGAGACAAAAGCTTGAAGTGTTGGGAAACGGACCCGGCCTTTAGCAGCCCCTAGGTAAGTAGGTAAGTAATAATAACAGTAATAAGTTAGAGGAGGAAACCCCCCCCTCCAAACAGACATTATTAAATACCAGCGGCCTTCTCTCCATCCCCTAACACTGACTTGAAACGGTATTCATTTTTCTCTATGTTTCCGCAGTAATTCGTAGGTGACCCCTCGCCCGTCCCCGTCCCCCACTCCCTAGAGGCGCGGCCATAATTTTAGGCAGCGAAACAGTAGCCCCCACCACTTCTAATTGCAGCGATTGGCTGAGGGCTGGGGGGGGCGCCGCGCAGGGGTGGACAAAGACGTCAGGACAAAAGAAAGCGGGAGAAGGTAGCTTGGGTTCTGCCGCCGCGTAGTTTTCTCTGTCACTTCAATCACGGAGGACGAAGGCTATAATTGTACCGAGCAAATCTCCTCCTGGTCCATTGTCCGGCCTTTCCCCGCCGCTGAACTGTGCTGGTGAGGAAGACGTATTCCGACGACGCACTTGTATTGTTTGTCCATGATCGAGAGGCGGAAGGCAGAGTATTTAGTGTAACAAGAATTGGCAGTGGATATGTTAATGGGTGATGGTCAATTGTGCGCTCCGTTATTCCGGTCAGGGGATTGCCACTGTACCCTCTTTCGGACTAAATGCGACTAAGTTTAAGATTGCACTCAAGAGATAATCATTGACCCATTTTATTTCCCGCTAGACCCACGGGTACAGAGGCAGAGCCAATTTTATGTAGTTTTGGCGATGTTATAATGTCTGTAAGCCTACTGTACCGAGGTATAAAACCGAACGGAACGCGCTTCAGGTAATTCGCCAGCTTTGTCTTCATCCTGTCAGATTGCGCCGGTCGGTAAGTGAAAGGAGACGTGTAGTGCGGCATTAATTATATCTAAAGGATTGGCATTGTGGATAAACTTACAAGCTTTGAAGTATCGCTAAACGTGAGTTTGCGGTTCCCAGCGGTCTACATTGTACACGATCACCTCTACAGTGAGGGGGGAGGAGAGGCAGTCTTCATCAGAATTACTACAGTAATTGTTTCTGATTTAATCTATATTGTAGGCAGCAGCCGATGCCACAGATCTGTACGCGCCGCCAATAGCCGTAGCTTTGCTTTTCCTGGTCTAGTCTCAGCAACGAAGATGAAGTGGATCATCAATGAACCAAGTGACGTTGGGCAGACGAGGCCAAGATTTAGGTTTCAAAGCTGTATCGCTCGGTTTGCCCGAGGCTTCATTAAAAAAAAAAAAAGACACTGATTCTCATTTTTCAGAGGCTGTTTAAAGATGAAGCTGCTGGACTGATATCGATCGATTGCTTATAGAACCACGTTAACACTAGTTTTTTGAGGGCCGAAGAGTTAAGGCAATTCTTACGAATGCCAATTTATATATATTTACTATATTAAAGGTACAGATGAAATTAAAGTTAAGCAATATATTCAGGCTTTCGGAAAGTGCGGTAACCTATTGAGGTAGTGTTATTGGTTCTTCCAATTTTCAGTGAACCCAGTTTGTCTCAAATCTAGCACCTTTTCATTTAATTAATTAATTTTTTTTTACTAAACACACTTTTCCGTTAGTGAAACGTGAGAGTGAAGACCCCATCTTCACACGCTATTTCCCCGTCTTTCAGATTTGGTGTCACATGGATACTGTTAGTCAACCGATGGACGTTCAGCATCTATGCTAGAACGCTCTGCTGGCCGCTCGATCGTGGCACTGAATCATTGACCTGTTCCAAGAAGTCAAAGGGAAACTTCGTACTCGAAGTAACTGGTAAATAAATCGAGACCGAGCAAGCCAACGTCAGGAGAACCTAAATTCTGCACTAATCTACTTTCTTCGTAGGTTTCACATATGACGGAAAAAAGAGAAGAAAAAAAACCAAAAAAGAATAACAATCTATTTTTTCAACAAAATAAAAAAAACAAACCCCCGCATAACGTAGAACAGGAGAAACATGTGCGGCTGGATAGGTCTCGGCCAAGTTCTGCTTTTGGTGTTGGAGCTGGTCCAGCCAGGCCTTCTGACATCCAGCACGACACACATGCTGCAGAAGGGCATCATTGAGCCGGGCGCCAGACAGATTGTAAGGGAAATGAGATAGCACAATAGCTGCCAGATTTAATCAATTTATTAACTTGCATTAGCACTGTGTCGTCTTATTAGAGATTATCAGTGGTCGCCGGGCTAGGTGGTTGTGCGAGTGAAGAAGCCCTCGAGTTTGGTCGCCATTAGCTCGAGGTCTTTAGAACTTTACTGGTAAGTTACAATTTGAATCCAAGGATTACAAAATAAATGGATATCCACCAAGACATACGCGACAGATTTTTTGTTAGAATAAAACATAAAAGTTAACCTAAATCACTTATTGGTGAAGACTTCTAGCTTACACAAAGAATCGACGAAGTATTTTTATTTGATCACCGGTGGCTTAATCTTGTTGCCCGTAGTTGCTCTCTCTCTTCTCTCTCTCTCTCTCTCTCTCTCTCTCTCTCCTCCTCTCTATGGCTCTCGAGCTCCTCTCGCTCTCGCGCGCTCTCGCTTCTCGCTCTCTCTCGCTCGCTCGCTCTCTCTCGTCATCGCTCTCGCTTCATCTCGCGCTCTGCAGATCGCGATCTCTCTCTCTCTTCTCTCTCTCTCTCTGTCTGTCTTCATCTCTCTCTTCATCTCTCTCTCTGTCTTTATCTCTCTCTCTTCATCTCTCTCTCTCTCTCGCTCTTGGCTTCATCGCTCTCTTCATCTCTCTCTCTGCATCTCTCTCTCTCTCTGTTCTTCATCTCTCTCTCTTCATCTCTCTCTCTCTCTCTCTCTTCATCTCTCTCTCTCTTCTCTCTTCTCTTCTTCATCTCTCTCTCTTCATCTCTCTCTCTCTCTGTCTTCATCTCTCTCTCTCTCTCTCTCTCTATCTCTCTCTCTCTCTGTCTTCATCTCTCTCTCTTCATCTCTCTCTCTCCTCTCTCTTCATCTCTCTCTCTCTCTCTCTGTCTTCATCTCTCTCTCTTCATCTCTCTCTCTCTCTGTCTTCATCTCTCTCTCTCTCTCTCTCCTCTCTCTCTCTCTCTCTCTCTCTCTCTCTCCTCTCTCCATCTCCCCCCCCCCCGAGAACGGTTCAACTGTTCGGTTGTGTTGTAGTTATAAAATATTATTGAAACCTTCAATAAACGTCTGAAGATCATTTCTAACTGAAACTGACGTCCCCCTCTCCAGAAACAATAGTCGCGCGCAATTTTTAATCTAAGCAGCATCCGAGACAGTTGTAGAGCGGAGCGAGACGATCAGGGTAAAGAGGGACAAGAAAGAAGGAGAAAATGAGGGAGCTGAAATCTCCGGCGATGGTGATGTTAATCAAATCGAACAGTATTCTGGAAACCTGGAAGATTACGACGGTCGTTGGCTCGCGGCAGAAACCTATAATTTTCATCGTGTGCTCTGCTTGAAGTAGAGCAAGGATGCAAAACAGGCGTCATTTTCACAAGCTCATCATTCTCGCGTGGTTAAAAAAATATGGAGGAAGAATAACGTAATTATCGGTTTGCAGACTGCGTTGAGCATTCGATACTCTATTAGACCGCGTCAAAGAATTATCTGCAAAGAAATTACGCACACTCAAGTTCTTTGTTAATTGTTGTCATCTAGGTTATATGAATATACTCCAAATGCTCGCACCTGGCTATTCTTAATAAGAAAAGGTTACAGCAGGCATCTTTGATTACCACCGGAGTGCGTCATTTTGCAGCGATTAGAAATTTTATTTAAAAAGATTTCCTAAATAAGTTTTAATCTATTACACTGCCCACTGTCACGCGTAATCCCGTCAAGTCTATTACACTGCCAACTGTCACGCGTAATCCCGTCAAGTCTATTACACTGCCAACTGTCACGCGTAATCCCGTCAAGTCTATTACACTGCCCACTGTCACGCGTAATCCCGTCAAGTCTATTACACTGCCAACTGTCACGCGTAATCCCGTCAAGTCTATTACACTGCCCACTGTCACGCGTAATCCCGTCAAGTCTATTACACTGCCAACTGTCACGTGTAAGCCCGTCAAGTCTATTACACTGCCCACTGTCACGCGTAATCCCGTCAAGTCTATTACACTGCCCACTGTCACGCGTAATCCCGTCAAGTCTATTACACTGCCAACTGTCACGTGTAAGCCCGTCAAGTCTATTACACTGCCCACTGTCACGCGTAATCTCGTCAAGTCTATTACACTGCCCACTGTCACGCGTAATCCCGTCAAGTCTATTACACTGCCCACTGTCACGCGTAATCCCGTCAAGTCTATTACACTGCCCACTGTCACGCGTAATCCCGTCAAGTCTATTACACTGCCCACTGTCACGCGTAATCCCGTCAAGTCTATTACGTCTATCTGTGTGGACCTGTGCTGAAGTGTATTTACAAAAAAAACATAGAATCTGAAAATGGGTACAAGAAAAGAAACATCCAGATAAAACTGTACTGATGAACTTTAAGCATTTCTCAAAGAAAGAAAAGTGACAAACAGTTTCTTTTTCTAAAATAAATCTCTTACAAATTTTATTTCAACTGTCTCTAAAACTTATGTTCTCGCCTCGTCTTTTGCCCTATGCGAGTCAAAAGTTCGTCGGTCCTTCTGGGCGGGTTTTCTGATGTAGTGCTGCTGAGGGAAGACGGATCTCGATGAAATCGCCAAGAGAGACCCTTTCCAGGTAATAAACATCTTATTTTTCTGATGCAAAATCCCATCGCTAGGCTTCTGCGGGAACAGGTAATTACTTAGGACGTCGAATAATGATACTCACGCGATACCTGCAGCGCGAACACAAAATTTAACGGATTTATGGTCTCTAGAACAATTGTTTTCGTGTTATGTACGTTTGACCTGTGGAGGGAGAGACAGGAGAACCAACCGCCCTGGCCGACTGGCTTCTCGTGATGTGACGAATGGCGCTCTAGGTTAAATCAAACTTCACGTGATGTTGTTTTCACAGACCGGGTCTCCGCATTTTCCTCTATATATATATATATATATATATTTTTTTTACCTGTCGCTAATTTTGGCTGATTCCGTCTTTCCTTTTCCCTGACTCGGGTGACGCGCAGTGTTACAAACGAACGAACCCTCCTTCGTCCTCTGAGGACCAGAAGACGGACTATTAATTAATAAGTAAAAGAAAAGAAAGAAATAAAACAACTTACGTTTTTCCTCAACTTTCTATTTCATAGAATGGCTGTATCGCGTTGATGGCGAATCGCCAGCGTCAAATAAAAAAGATATAATTTAACAAATTTATGCTAGAAATACAAAAAAACAAACATCTATTAGTATTAGATCGGTGGGCAGCCGGGGGGGGGGCTGTGTCTTTCCTCGCCAGGAGGCGGCTCGGCCTTCGTGGCGTAAGTTACGACTTCCCTCGCTCGCACTTTATTTGCATGGGTCGTCGTCACCTGACACCCTAACGGCGCGATATAACGGTATTAGGGTTAAAGGCAGTAATTATTATTGTTATTTTTATTTATTTTTTTTTTGTTCGCTTATATTACGTAAGGAAGGGTAACGAAGGAATCGGCCTCGTCGCTCCAGTCGGCATCAGTTTTCCGCCTGTAACGAACATGAGAAATAGCCCTTAAGCGGTGTGATAAATCTGACCTCTGACCTTTTTTGTCGACATTTTGCCTCCTGTATATATTCCTACGCCCCATACTTACACCCCGAAGACAAGCAATTTCGTGAAATTACTGACCGCGTAGAACTCTACAATATAACAACAGTTGATTGATGCTTCCTCCCCCCTCTCTAGAAACACGCTCAGCAACCGTCCAACGCGCAGAGAGAAATTTCACGAAATGATTGCCTCTTTTCAGGGTTTTCAGATATATGGGATTTTCTTTGTAAAGCCACGAACTCGATACTGTTGTGCAAGGCTATGTTTGTAGAATTTACCTGGCCGGCCTACATAGAGCGAACGGCTGACAAATCACCGCTCGCGGCTAGTGAACAAGTAATCCACACAAGCAGATCGCTAGCCACCGCGTTCTGACGCGCATTTCAACCGGGCCGCGTCCATAACGTGTCTTGAGAACAAACAGGGAATTAAATTGATTGTAATTTAACAGGATAGGGTATCAATAACAGATGACAATAGGAAATGTCAAAGCTGGTCTGTTGGTATGTGTGGCAGAGAAACAGCTGTGGGGATACATAGACAGACAGACAGACCGACCGACAGACAGACAAAACCGCCTCTCGGGAACAATGCATTCAACATGAACATGGTTTACGTTTGACCCTCTTTATACGCTTAAGCTATCACATGATTGCTGTGTTGATCACTAATGTCAGTAAAGCTGATTTGTCCGGATTAAAATAAAATAATGCGCTTTAAACTGAGGTTGGATTTCATATAATTATTCATTATTATATGCGAGTAATTCTTTAATTGCGATGTTGGTCAATTATGCTATTAAAGCTGATATATTGAAGAAAATAACGCCCTTGAAGCTAAAGAATGTTTATTAATCTCAGTCTTCTTAGCAATTAGCTTCGGTTTGTTTTCTCTTTTTTAAATGTGAAAAACAGAAATGGATATTTTTTTATCGAAAATTGTTAATTTATTTAAGGCTTAAGATTTTTTTTTAGCTTAAATACCTCTGGAGTTGTTGTAGACTGGTCAGCTGGCACTCAAACCGTTCGCCTATCGCTAAAAATAATAAATTAATAAAATAAAAAATACTCAAACAAGGGGAGTAAGGGGACAGTAATGGCTTCTATGCAAAGGAAGTGACATCACAGATGAGAAAATGTCATAAGGTAGACTCATTGTCGCAGTTTGTGAGCTTATAATTGCTCGGCCAACATCGATCGATATCAGACCGGCTGGTGGCAGATGACAAACTCAAGCAGCTGTAGTGAAATTGATCAGCACTTATTGAAATCTTACTGCTTGGTAACCACCTGTAAGCGGATTGATTTTGGAAGCCAAATGATTTATATCAAACACTGCTGGTCATTGATCTTAAAGCTGACAGAAGAAGGCGGCTGTGTGTTTCGTAACGCGCGCGGTTACCGGCAGGGAATAGTATGACATGGCAGCCAGTGACGTAATGTATGGGTATAAGTGAGGAGATCGCGTGTAGCTGTTGACAGGACTCGAAACCTTTAGCATGCCAGCGGAATTAAGGGAAAACACACACACACACACACACACACACACACACACACACACACACACACCACACACGTGATTCATGATTTAGAACTAATGTTTTAAGCGTTAAAAGTATGGAAATTGGTTTGTGTGAGTGTGTGTATGGTGGTGTCAGTACAGCAATACGCACAACTGTGACGCACGTCAAGTTATTTATGACGATTTTGACAGAAGAGGCTGTGTATGTATCCTGTGCCCCACATGCGTCTGAAAACCATAAAAAATATTTAATTTATTGAAATTATCTTGAAATCAAAAGCTGGGTACGATATAACAGCAAAAAGGTTTTTTACTTATACAGCCAATGGAATCCATTTATCGAGACTTCGATGTTAATTTCAAGAAAACATGTCTGTTTTAGTCATAACCGGAACTCAGCCCGCCGCCATAACCCCTCAGCACACAAACATCTCGGATTAATCTCTTCACCGCATAGTTTTAACGCAAAATCAATAACAAATTTCTTTTTTTTTTTCACGCAGCTCTATGTAAAAAGTTCAATCTGAAAAAAAATAAAATAGAAATGCCACCGCGAGGATGGTAGCGTCTCAGCGTTTTTAGATATCTGATTTATTCGTGGATATAGATGGGTCTGGGTGTTACTCATACTGCACAACACGATTTTTGTCCGATCTACAAACATTTTCCGTTCAATAGGAACTAATGAATAGTAAAACCAGTAGCAGCCATTATAGACCGTCAATTGACATCACGCTGTCTTCGATCCGCACTCTCATGTGACGCATCCCGTGTGTGTTTGCGGTTTAAGACTCATCTCTTAGTCATGTGTCGTCATCCTTTTAAAGTGGGAACTGGGTAGGACTAGGGCTAAATTATAGGGAAGGGACAGGGAAGGAAATGTTTCTCCACACTTTTGAGAAAGAAAAAAAAAAACTTAGCCACTGGGTAGGTGGGATCATTACTGACCGCGGTCACTGACTCATTTAACTGACAGTTCAACTCAAAAAGTCAAACGAGAAGGAAATCAATGCCCTGCTTTGTTGTGACTTTTTTAAAAACAAAAAAATTAAAGAGAAATTTATAAATAAAATGAATAATAATAAAACGATCTGAAGAATTTCGATTTTAAAATAATAATAATAATAATAATAATATAATAATAATAATAATAATAATAATAATATAATAATAATAATAATCGTTAAAAAGGAGCAAAAATAGCAACGATACTGGTCGGTAGGTGCTTTATTTAAGACATAATTTGAGAATAGAAAAATAAAGAAGATAACTTCATTAAAGGTTGCGAACAGGGTTTCCCCATCTAAAGTTTATCATCGTTTGTCGGAGTGAAGTAGAAAAGGTAAAAGTTTACATTTGGCTTCTACAGCTAAAATATACAAACTGGGTTTTCAGACCACTTTCCCGATGGATCATTCACCTGCCTCGGTCGTTCTGCTCTCCTCTGCCCCGCTCCGCTGGTAATGGAACAGGGCTTATTCACGTTCTGTCAGGTGTCAGCGTGATAGATCTACCAAATTAGGGGGAGTGAAATCAATTTGGTTTGGGGGCGGTATGTGGCGCGGCTACTGTTTGGTTAGCATGCTCACGACAAGCTCAGCAACAACGTTTGTAATCTCGGCTTTGATTGGTGGATGGAAACGGACGCACAAACACCCACCCACACACACACACACACACACACACACAACTGACGATGGTCATTGTGTCACTTAGACAGACGACGACACATGGTAGGTGGGGGGAGACTTTTGTATTGAAATCGCTTTACTCTGTGAAAACAGCTGGCTGCAGTTAGCTGATTATCTCCGGCCAAAAAGCAGCGTGAAAATAGTTTGGAGTTTTTGGGAACGAGTACTCGTCAACTCGGACATTTTCTGTGAAGCTGATGAATTGCTCGATCGGCGCTTCACGGTGGATCTCTGCTTGTTAATAAATACATTTTCTAAATTTTGATCCAATGGATGTGACTTATATAACATCTATTCTCAAACCAGTATTTTGGTTTTGTTCGAACAAATGTTGTTGAAAAGAATCCAGTTTTTAACTCGCAGTTTTTTTTCCCCAGAAGTTTCTATCATGAGTTCTAATGGAGGTTCATTATGAATGCGAGTTAATAAATGAACTGACGTTTAAGAAGGTAACGGTCTACTTTTGGAGAGATGTTTTCTAAGCATGAGAAACACTATGATTATTGATTCTGATTGTCTAGTATGCTTTCCAGACGAATATTTTCAAAATTAATAATAACTCGTTAAATGGCCAGAAAATTTAGAATTCAACACAGTACATTTCAGCTTTAAGAATGCGGGAAAGTTTCAAATAGTCACATTTTAGAGTAGGAAGGGGGGGTTTAGTTACAGAGCTTGTGTCACACCAGAGACACTTCTCAGCCCACACGTGGACCAATATTTATAATGCTTGGCCGACTACATCCATGTGATAACTGCACTACACTAACCTAAGAAACGTTTCTATATTTTACAAGAATAGCTCTTCGTTTTCATTGAAAATAAAAACAAGAAAATTAGTTTTCTGTTGGTTTTTATTAAAACGAAAAATATACAACAAAGAAAAACTTGTTACATATTCAATCGGTTTGTCAGGTGAGTTATTCTATTTTGAATCTACTCTTCTCTATTATAAAGAAGAAAAGGATACGTGCGAGTGATCGTGAGACTATAAATCTCGTTTCTTCCATATGTTGTAAATTTTAGAGACATTTAATTGATTTTTTTTAAAATCTGAAAATTAATAATCTCTCTGTCGTACGGCACATTTATTTCAATAAACTAAACATCAGCTTGTATTCAATAGAGATAAAGTCAAATGGTGCAAGAGATCACTCTGCTCACTGGATTGTTATGGGCACACACACACACACACACACACACAACACACACACACACACCACACACACACACACCAGCTAATAGGAAATAGTCATTAGTTAAGTCCTTGCTAAAATTCCACAGCACAGTTTTTTTCTTTAAAGATCAAGTGAGAAAATTTAAAACAAAAAACGAACAGCTTTAATTATTTTGGAAGAATTAATGGTTCCCCATCGCTGGAAGAAATCCGTTCTCCTCTCACTGTTGTGAGCAGATTTTTTTCGTGTTAGGAAAAGCAACAAATAAAATCGCTATAGTTATGTTCTCTAATGCAGGAATCATCAGTGGCGCAGAGATCACCATGACTACGTTCTGCAGTAAAGACAGCACCACAGTATGGTTCTGTGATGCTTGGATCACCAAAGTTACATATGTGATGCTGGGATCACCAAAGTTACATATGTGATGCTGGGATCACCAAAGTTACATATGTGATGCTGGGATCACCAAAGTTACATATGTGATGCTGGGATCACCAAAGTTACATATGTGATGCTGGGATCACCAAAGTTACATATGTGATGCGGAAATCACCATGGTTACGCCGTATGGCGTAGATAAAATTGCAGAAACGTGTCTAATGGTGTAGAGAGTTCTCTGGTTATCGGTGGACCTATTCAGTGACGTAGAAGGAATTCTATTATTTCCTCTGAGACCTCGAGCAGGATGGACAGCATGAGAATTGAATGAAGAAAATGAAAAGCAGCTACAAACCTTTTTTATAGCGTTTTTACAAATTGAACCGCTTATAACAAATGAAAATAGCAAAGTAAGGGCAATGACAATAACAGTAAATATATTAATAGAAATAAAATTAAAGTTTATATTTCTTTAGATTCTATAAAAACGTATATTCAGACACAAGAAAACCTACAGTAAACTAAAACTCAATTTCCTAACAGTGGCGAATATTAGAAATGTAGAAATGACGTGAAATTTATTCCCAACTACTGCTTATTGCAATAGCGTTTAGACTTTTCCAGAGATATTCATTCCGAAGCTTCGTTGCTGCAAATAACTAATCCAGTCATAGCTAAAGCGAACGCGAAGTTAATAACCACCAGGTTATCCAACGATAAAGTACCAGTATTAATATGTTGTCTCGGGGGGGGGGGGAGGAGGAGAACTAACCGAGGAGAGGAGAAGTTTTTAACCGATTGACTGTAAGAGACGAGTGCTTTCCCGTTAGCGTGCTGGCCGACTAATCAAGAAAATGTGGCTAAAACCTTCCCGGTCTCACTTCATAAAAGTCAAGTGGGCGAGGTAAAGTGGATTTCAATCTCGACAGCTAACTATCTGAAGCGGTCGGTCTATTACAACCAGATTTTCCTTGCCGCAGAACCTCGTACAGCCCGCAAACGCCGGTGGAAAATATTAATCTTGAGTTGAGGGAGGGAGGGAGGAAATCGCGGTAGAGGTAACTGAAATTTTAATCACTTGAAAAAGATCTAACATTTCAAATGTGCTCCCGATACGAAGGGCAATTAAAAAAAAACAAAAAAAAACCCGGATCGAGTCATACTGATTTAATTTACAGGAGAAGACGGGTGCGGAGTAATGCCGAGGCGGAGGTTCCAGAGCTTGTCTCTGAAGCAATCGCCCAGGCAGTCCATCCTCTATCGCTGCCACATGTGGGCCGAGACGCTGCGCTTCCTGGAAGATGGCGATCGGCGTACGGACCTGACAGTAATTTTATTTTTTTTCTTTCTTTCGTCTATTAGCCCCCACACCTCCTCCTCCCCCCTTTTTTTTTCTAATTAGCCGTGCGAATCACTTTGAAGTGGCGGTCAGACTGGGCCAGGCGCTTACCTCCAACACATCCATCTCCCCACCCCCGCTGCACGTGTAACACAGGCATCAGCGTAATTGGTGGTGAAACGGACGAAGTCTTACGCCGTAAATTTGCCCCGTCTCACATCGCGGCCCGCTGATTGCTTCTTCCGCCCCTCCTCCGTGGTACTTAGCCGCGGCGGGCGTTACTCCCCAAGTTCACCGGGAGATAAAAGAAACTCCGAGCCTTCACTAAGTGCACATTCGCACGAGCGTGCTCGCGCGAGAGTTCGTCGGCGATAATACCGCCACTACTTCATTCGTGAAGGACCCGAGTAAAAGCCGACCCTATTTACATTTGGTGATGAGCAGCAAGCATCTCCGACTTCGGTGGATACAGATCCAGAGTCCTCTCGCCGCCGGTGCCGTCAGTGGTGTCTTACGCGGTAGAGTTATTAAATCTACCCGACCAAAGGTCCCTGGTACATTCGTGAACAACAACAACAACAACAACAAACAGGTTTTGGCTATCTTCAACTGGCGGAAGGGAACAGAGCTGCCATAATTAAAAGTCGGTGCCAGTATGGCGGATCATAGTTGATATTATCGGCGTCGGTTATGAAAGAATTCGTATATTTTAAAAATTTGAAAGTTGAAGTCGAATATCGAGTATGAAGAGAATCTCTGTGTCAGTGCTAATGGCAATACGACGATCAGGCAAAGGCCCTGGACCCGATAACAAAGGGATAAAAACGAAAATGGACGATACTGCTCATCTCACATCTAAAGAGGAGAAGAGATAAGAAAATAACACGCGCAAATTCTTAGCCCAGTTCAACCATTGGAATAGCTTTCATCGAAATAAAACAATTCAGGTTCTTGCAAAAACTCCAAGATCTCTCTTTTGTAAAACGATTAAAGTAAAAGACTTTAAGCGATCTTTATTTCGCCTGTTCTCGTCGCCGAGGCAGCGAGTCGTATCCGTCTCTAACTCCTGTCCGGATCTAAGGTTACCAGAAAGAGCGCCTGTGTTTTACGGCCGACTCGACACGCATAGCGTGACGGTCTTTTCCCTTTCACAGATTCTTCGGCCGATGACAAGTGGTGGTGGTGGTGGGGGGAGGCTACGATCTGCTTCGGTCAGAGATGTCGGGTACACAATGCCACACCTGCTCATGCTGAGTTTTTATTTCAACTCCACGAGCGGGAGAAAAATAAAGAAAAGCAACAACTCAGCAGCAGATCGGTTGCGTCACAAGCGGAGGAAGAAAGACGGGTGGGACAGTGGGCACAACGTCCGTGCCATTGTCGTTGAGCGCCGAATACTCGTCTCGGCAGCGCTGGTCCGAGCTACGTCAGTGTGTCTGACAATTTTTTAAGACACCCGAACGCACCCGCGGACAGCCTTCCTACCAGCCCCGACTAACTGACAGCAGGGCGGCCGTTTGTTTTTCATTACAACCTCTTGACCAGAAATTCTTTCTTTTTTTTTGTTGTCTGGCTAAAGAACCAAGCGGGCCCTGGCCCTCTGACCAGTCTCCCTACCTGGGGGAGCGGTCCTCGCCCACAAATCGGGGCTCAGAAGACCGCCGAAGGGCGTCATACTCGACGGAAATGTCCCCACCCGTCGGCATCCCACCCAATTCGGAAAAGAGAAGCATACTCACGCTTAAGCGCACTTCGCCTCAGTCTAACCACGGCCACCCTCACGAAAATTCCCTATTTCATATCGGATAGATTTACCATTTGTTACAACCCTTTATTCCTGAAGACCAATAACGAAGTTTCGCAGTTACTCACGAATCAAATTAGAATTTTTGGAAAAACGTTGTGTATACAATAACTGGAGTATATTTTGATATTTTAAAAAATAATAATAAATACAAATCATTTTAGTGGAAAATTTAGAAACCTTGTATAGGGAGCGTGTTAAAATTCCTTAGATGCAACTATTAAAAGCTTAATGCATTTTAAACTAGCAAGTTTACAATAGGATTTACTGGACAAATTTAAAACCAAAACAAGCAAAACTTTGAGAAATTCTACATCACCTGGCGTAAAATCATCAAAATAGAAGTTTCCCTTCTTTTATATTTCAAAAAAAAAACATCGACGCATCAGAAAGTATTTTGGATACAATGCGTTCAAATTTTGTTTTAAGATACACAAAATCATCACAGATGAATATTTTGGTCATCCACCAATTTTTGTCTATTATTACTAAATAAGTAATATTTAATAATAACGTTCCACTAAATGGCTAAAAATGTACCTAAGGCAAAATTAATTCAATGGCAACAAATGGAAACTAAAATCTTGTTAGCACTACTATATATTTTATATACAGTTATGAAGCAACCTGCCTGATTGTAAAGTTAGCGAATAATCATTGTTATTAGTAAATAATATTAAGACCAGTAAAGAAAAGATGTTTTTAACAATAATAAACTGATGAACTATTTGATTTTACGTTATACTGTGCTTTCTTCTCAAACTGGGTGGTCTGCCATTTTCTGTCCTCCCTCCACTTCTCCAGTTACTGCATCTTTTCACTTCGTCATCTCACTAGAGAAAATAAAGGGACAGTTGCGTGCCGTTAATCATACGATGATGAAGTGTTGATGTGTTCTGCTTCAGGTAAGAGAGAGAGAGAGAGAGAGAGTAGACGGATATTTTATGTCGTATTAGATATCTTTAAGCCAAAAATGATATACATTCTTTTGTTTATTTATCCGATGAGGGAAGGGATACAAAGTTTGCAGCAAAAGCCGATCATGTGACAAAGAAGATTAGCATTAATAATCTTCAAAAGAGAAGAAAGCTCGTGAAATAGACAATCTTAACTTAGTAATGATACCAGATAGCGTTGGAAAATACTGTCATGTGAATTTTGGAAATGACGCAGTAATAGAAAAAAGTACATTGAATTATTCAGATATACAAAGAAATACTGGAGAAACATTGGAGTCCAGTACGATCGTATAAATGAAATCAGAACTTTCTTTTAGCATCATTCCCAGTAACATTAGATGTAGATGAGATTAGAATAAAACAACTAAGTTATATGTAATTGCACCGTGCGCATTCATAGCTGATCATTAGAAATCTCACGTGCGTTCTCTGACAGTAATCGTCCCCAAAAAAGACAGTGTCTTGCTTCGACTTCAAAATGTACAATTGCCGTTGCTTGGATGCCGCAATACGCTACAACTGTACGGTTTTGACCGATTTCTTTCCGGTTCGATCCGTGCGAGAGTATATTTCGTCTTTATTAGTATCGCACACATAACAGATCGATCTTTATATTTCGGCAAATTTAACAATAGTATGTTGAACCAAATTCTATAGTTTCTGGCCAAAGCCATAGAGTTAGTAGAACGGCCTGTTGATAATTCCCGGAATTTTTCATATATTCAATGATTCCAGGCTTGAATAGTTATAAGTGAGTGAATTTGTAGCCGAGTTTATTGTTTTAAAGTATTTATCAGCTGATAGCAGTTATGAGTACCAAACATATCCGAATATTGCTTCGAACTTCTCATTTATTTGCTCCCGATACCAAATGTGCGTGGAACACTTATACCTCTTCAATCTGGATTGGGGGGGGGAGTCGCCAAAACGACTGCAGTCTTTCTTAACAGATCTGAACAGATTGAGTAATCATACAGCCTTTAGTGCCAGTAGTAGCCTACTATGGCTTCGTGGTGATATATGGCAGACGAACCTATGATGCAGCCACGACGCAGCAACTTGCGTGTCGATCTTTTTGAGTATTTTTCAGATTCACGTTAATGTTAATTCTTACAGCGGATAAATCTTGATATTTACTAACTCGGTAAGTAAAAGGAAAGTAAGTTCCTCTTCCAAAAGGCATTTACTACTGATAAACATGGACATTAATGATATATTAAATTTAAATCAAAATAGGTGATACGAGGTGAATGCTGATTTTAGATAAACATAGACATTTAATAGGGTAATGAGGTATGTTGAAAGTACTTGATTAGTTATTTTAACATTTAAGATTCTATATGTATCTTTCTTTACTATTTGTTATGAATTCCTGCTTGTTTGTACTGACTAAACTAATACTTAAACAAAAACTGTTTCTCTAAATTAAATATTGCTTGGAGATTGCATCGTTGGTTCTCTGTAAGCAGTCATAGTTTCCATAAATCTGGACTGTCTCCTATAAACATGTACATTCTATTATTCTGAAGAACTAACCCTTCGACACTCTTTTATTTCTTTTTTCCTTAATTTTAAAACAATTGCAGACAGATAATGGAAAACGTACTACTGTTTGGGGGAAATCTCAAAAGAAACAAAATGCTAGTTATAGACGAGGTATACCTTTGCGGTATAACAACTGTTTACTGAGGATGCTCTGAAAAAGTCGTACAATCGGTGTTGTTTTCTTGCCCTCAAGGTTATGAAGAAACCGTTTAAATTCTGTTTGCTTCCTGGTAAACACCGGAAGACAGGCAGCAGTCAAACAAGGTATCTTTCTTCAACGCCGGATTTTTAAAAAAATGAACGTCATGTAATTAGCATTAAAGAGGTGACTGACTGTACGAAAGTGGGGTCGCGTGGCGGGCGAAGAAAACTTCCGCGTAAAATTAATAGCCGCTTCTAAAATATACGTCAATCAACGCTTTTCACCTGAAAGGTGATCCCTGATTGGTTTGACAGACACCTTTACAGATTCCGGGAGAACGTCAAAATATTCATTTGTGGCTGCGCTTTTAAACGTCGTTACCTGTATTGTGACCAGTCGATCGCTGTCTTTTAACAGATTTATTATTGGAGGTGTTATATATTTCTGACTGTTTTCGGATCTATTTAATTTCAAATTAGACAAACTGAGAATTTCCTTTCAGATCTCTGGGTTTTTTGTTTTTTTTTTTTTTGTTTTTCTTTAGATTTTTAATTTTTTTTTTCCAGACTCGCTTCTAGATCTGTCAGGCTTTACAATTAACACGATATGGATCATTTTGCTTCTTATTTTACGCAGGTGGGCTCTTTTTTGTCTTTTCTCTGCAAGCAGCTATTAGTTCAATAACACGTTTTTTGTTGGTATAATGGACAAAAGCTGAAAGTCATTAGACCAGGTCTACAAACCCTTTGAAAATAATACCTTTATCACAAAGCTGAGGGGAACTCATGCATTAACTGCAATCACATCATCTTGCTGCAGAAAGAAGGATCAACTGAGCGTGACTGGAACAAATGAAGTACGAGTAATACATAAGGCATTTTGCGCATGAGCGAGCTGAGTCGGAAGTCTGTGACTTTTAAGGCAGCGCGACATCTACCTGCATTTTCTAGAATTAAATCCCATCGGAAAAAGTATTCGCCTGGTAGATTTGTACTACAGAAGAAACAGAAAATGACCGACCATTTCCCGAGGGCGGCGTGTATGAAAGATGTCTGAAGCACTGGCACTAATTAACACCCAAAGAAAATGTAGGCAGCCTTTTCCAGTTGATCGTGAAATGGATAAACATAGGAAAATAATTTTTACAAAGTTCGAAATGTTTATGATGCCGAGTACTACCGTTTATTTCAGTCTGTCGAACGGTAAGTGTTTTTACTCGACGATTACAAGACAGGGTTACGTTTGCGGAAGGAGGGAAATGGTGCAGTCGGAGGCAGCTTTCACGTGAACCTGAGGCTTTGAAGCTCCTAGGAAATACATTAACGGTAATCTGATTAAGGCGCCGTAATTACAGGAGCTGGTTCGTCATTAACTCGCACTATAGCTCGTGCCAATTTACGGTAACTACCAGGTGTGCTCCGGCTACAAAGAATACAGGCTTACTCGTCATGTTAATGAGCTTCCCTCTCCACCATGCCTGCCGCCCAGTACTTTTGCCGACACGTCAAGACCGGGCTAATGAAAAGTAAAATTGACAGTAAAGTCTAAATATTTGAGTTGGTGGATGTCAGCCAGTTGAAATTTTCTTCCTTATCCGACTCTTGATGTTTACCGAGATTGAAACATAGATCTCGATGAGAGGTGGGGGGGCTGGCTGGCGGGGCGGCCCTGGCTCAGCGTAGCGGGCCGTGATTTATTGCTAATTCAAAATGCATTAGCGAGTTTTACCAGATATCCAGGGCGCGGAAACGCCTTAAGATGCATTTAACAGTCGGACAACACCGATCTCAGGAAGTGAGTCGCTTCTTTCGCCGCTCTCCTGTCGTGCTGCACTGCCAAAGCGCGGCGAACGTGTGAAAAGTTAATGAAAATAATAGACTTAAATTGCGCGGGGTTTCCTGTCAATTATGGCTGAAACACGCCACTTCTATGGACGATTAGGACCCGGACAGAAGATACAGGCTGCGAGCGAGGCGGAACTATTTTCATCCGATTGCTATCTAATATGTCGCCGGTCTTTAGGCGACGAAGTTTCAGGACGTCGTAGGCAAAAGGAGATCGGTTAAACGTTTTACATTAACCGTGTAATTATTGTATTTACTGCAATCACGTGACCGCCTCTACAGAGACAGGAGAGCCGAATTAACTTCCCAGTGTAAGTAAGGTTTTGCATAATTAAAAGTCAGGGGGTTTTAAAAATGTCATTTCGAAAAGCGCTATTTTGCTACATTGGAAAAGTATAACGGACGGTTAAGGTGACGTGCTCGGGTTTAGTGACCTTATAGTGAAGAAGAAGAAGAAGAAACTAGTGAATCGAACAAATCCAAGACGATTCCACGTCTGCCTCCGGGAAGGGACCGGCCAAAAGTGATTTACATGAAGCAAAATCAGGAAGATATTTATGTAGAGAGCCCCCCTTTTTTTTACAGAAAAGGGTTACTGGGTATAGAACAAACACAACATTTTTGCTGAAGTCGCTATATAAATATACATTAAATATTATCTCGACAATACCTGGCAGACAAGAAATGACAAAAGAACAAAACAAATGTGAATGATTAAAAGAATAAGATGAAAAGATTACCATAAAATGAAATGCAGTCATTATCCAGATGGCGTAGCTGTGTCGGGTACTGGAGGGAAATGTCAAAGACTTTCAGGCACTTTTTGGTTCATAAATTTTCTCCTATTTTTTTATGCGCTGCATCGTTATCTGATTACGCAGATATCTCCGAAATAAAACTGTTAGGAGAGCTAAAAAAAAAAAAAAAACGTTCAACGAGCATCATTTTAAAAGAAAAGGGTTAACAGAACCTGTTGTATGTTGTTGCTCTCACTTCGGTCCAAAAATCCCCTGCGTGGTGTATGTGCACGTGAGAGAGAGAGAGAGAGAGAGAGAGAGAGAGAGAGAGAGAGATGGAGAGAGAGAGAGATGGCGTCAGTATATAAAGAGAGATATGACGTCAGGAGAGAGAGAGAGAGATGTGGTGAGAGAGCGATGGAGAGATGGAGAGAGATATGGCGTCAGTATAGAAAGAGAGATATGACGTCAGGAGAGAGATAGATGGAGAGATGGAGAGAGATATGGCGTCAGTATAGAAAGAGAGATATGACGTCAGGAGAGAGAGAGATGGAGAGATGGAGAGAGATAGAGAGAGAGAGAGAGAGAGAGAGATGGAGAGATGGAGAGAGAGAGAGAGAGAGAGAGAGAGAGAGAGGAGAGAGAGAGAGAGAGAGAGAGAGAGAGAGAGAGAGATAGAGAGAGAGAGAGAGAGAGAGAGGAGAGAGATGGAGAGAGATGTTGAGATGGAGAGAGAGAGATGGAGAGAGAGCGCATTTATATATTGAAAATTAAGACAGATTTTTTAGCAGTGCATTTGAATGTTTCTTTGCGTTGCTACGTATCACCTTTTTTTGGTACGTAAATTATAATGAGAAGTCATACATTTCTAAACCCATTTCAAAGAACAAAGGTGGACCCCGTGTGCAAGCAGCACGGCCTGACCTGAAGGGACTGCTTGACACCACCTGACTTCCACGAGCGTCCACGGCCTGTTCACGTGACAAGTCTTTCTCATGGGTGACATCGACCAATGAGGTTCTGCATTCCAATAAAAAAAGAAAAGCCAGATAAATAAGACTTTTGTAATTCAACAGTAGATTTTGGGCTTCACAAAACACATGGAACGAGAGTAAACCTTGAGAATATTTCAAATAATGAATTACTCGCTAAATTCTGAGGTTTTCTTAGTTGTCTGTTTTTAAATGCTACGATGACGTTTTGCAGTCAGACGATTGCAGGCGGGGCTGTAGTATTATTACGTCACACAGCAACGTGAGCTGGTGTACAACGTTTCGAACCCAAAAGTCAGCAGAGCCACACCGAGTTCTTGGTGGCAAACAGTTAAGCAAAATAGATCCCCCTCAAATTTGTTAAAATTACAACAACAAAAAAAGGGTGGTCTCGCTATTTCTGTCCAATTATCTGAATGTTTAAATCCAGAGTAAACCATAGAAAAATCTGAAAACCTCAGCTAATGGTTGTTTCGTATATATATACATGGGCTCCCTCTCTCTTTATTATGTACGTAAAACAATGGCAGAAGGAAGCACTTTACCTATAAAATTAGCAGTAGTCTTCTGATTTCCTTGCTGACTTTTAAACGTGGAAAGATAAATAAATCAAGATTTCAATCTAGGTTCTAGTTTCACATATAACAAAAACTCTTTCTTTTTCCGCTAGATTTTGCAAATAAAATCTTTTAAAATGCACGAAGCGAAATAATTGGCATCCACTGTCATGACTGGATCATCCGAATAGAGGAAATACTCCGGTGGAAGTCTGACCTGCACAAATGGATTTGAGAGGGTTGTTTACTGACTGATGTAAGTGTGTAGGTTATGGCCCTGGGTCATAAGGTGTGTAGCCAGGAATTTTCTTGAACGTTTCCTTCTGTTGTAGGCTGTCTGCCAAAGTAAGTTAAGTGCTAGTTATTTCTAAGCCTACCTGGATGCTTCACCCAGTACTTTTACGGTTCAGGTTAGTCCTTACGACAAGATATTCGAAGCTATTAGTGCCCTGCAGGGGAAAAGATCTATCTATCGATGCGGTTTTTAAATCGGTTTACACCAAATAACCAGACATGTGAGTGAGTCACTTGAATAATGAGGTAGACCAGTTCTCTCCAAACCCTTTAGCCCCTCTCTTCTATTGTCTCAGGTTGTATTCTTAGGGATTTTCTTACAAGCCTAGCTGTTGCGAGCAGGCAGCGGAGACGAATCAAGGTGGTAAGTGAGATAGCAGCACAAACAGGTGGCTGGTTACTTCATCTGAATATCAACAACAACAACAACAACAACAAAAAAGAGGAAATATGGTGCAAACCGATTAGCCCGAGTTACTCTAAAAAGTAAATTTGCGTCTCGCAGCTATTAGAACGCATTTTGTTTCGCATAGATTTGGTTTTTGTTTAAATTAAGTCAATCATTGAAGACAACTGGTTACATTCCTGCTTGATTGTCCCTAATATGCAATTGCAGTAAGCTACGTTTTCTTGTTTCGGTAACATCACTCGATTAACTCTTGCTGAACTGTTTCACTGGCCAGTCACACGGCTTCAAGAGACCTTCTAATATAGTGCATGATTATTAAATACTAATTAATGTTTTCAAAATGTATATATTTTGCGAACACGGAGAAAGCATAGCGTAGTTTTTATCTCCGTTGAAAAGAGGATCATTCTGAAAGTA
>JACATO010001074.1:255000-280000 GCA_018389105.1 Nautilus pompilius
AGTCTTTTCCTACTGCCCGGGCAAGCTGCACAGTTGAGTTTCATCAATTACAAATCTTTTAAACAGATGTGTCCTGAAATCGCACTGGCCTTTTTTGCAATCTAAACAAAATGATCTGGTCACGTCTGTCCAAACCATGAATCGGATTCTTGTTCTTTCTCTATCCCCCCATGCTTTAACCTAAATGATCTTGGCAACGCTCTTCAGTCAGCATGCTTTCTGAAAGGTTTTTCAGGTTGTGGTTGATTCTCATGAATCTCAGCCTTGGACATTTTGACGGCAACCTCATTTCCACTAAATCCACAGTGTCCTGAAATCCACTGCATCACCAAATACTTTGTAGTTCTCTTTATGGCCTTTAGAGTTGTAACAAAGCCCAGCATGTGCTGGTCTAGATTTTCCTTTTTTTCTGAATGACATCAAGCACTAATCCGGAATCACTGCATATGTCCAAATATCTTGTGTTTTTCGAGGTTATCGCTGCTGTACATTTTGTGTTTATAACGGAAGATCGCCACAACGAGGTTCAGGTTGTATAAATCTGTTATTAGTGATTGATAATTTTCCAAGACACAGATTTCTGTCAGGGCATGGATGGTATTATAGTTCTGATTTGTGATGTCTTCCTCTCAGTTTTTCCATGCAGGATTTCGAAAGTAAGTTCCTCAAAATGAGAGGTGGTTGTGATATGCACCCGTTTCACTGATTTCTGGATCAAGATACTGAAGCTTCCTCCGGTTCTTAGTATTCTGAGAGTTTCTCTTCACGCTCTAAGTGTAAGAATGTCCTTAATAACGTTTAAACTTTTATATCTGTTGTTGTCTCAATTGTTGGATCTGGCTGGCTAGCTTTTTCCAGATTCACGTTGGAAACATTTCAATTCTCCAGCAATAATTTTAATGCATGAGATTCGTATCTTATATATCTTTTTTAAGTGATTATCACTTGTACTTGTATTTAACTATGGAGTTTGTCCATATTCAAGAATATGTTTAAAGTATCAAACATACACTTACTTGAGAGTTTTCAGATTTGCTTCCAAAGTGGAACCTACCAACTTCTGCAATGCAGTCATTCTTTTTCTGGCTTTCTCCTCCACACTGGGAATAAACACCTTTCAGATTAGTAGCATATCAAATGTTATTTTGAGATGTTGGATTCTATAATTTGTGGAGTGCATTTCCTTTAAATATAACTGTAGGTGTTTCTTCAATTTTGTTTGACATCATGAAAAGCCTTACAACTATTTACTTTTTGTTGATGGGCACTGCCTATTTTCCTGCTTACTTTTCAACTTTGTCTACATATTTCCGCATCACATATTGTCCAACATTCTCGTTTTCAAATCCACTTTCATGTTAACATCATCAGAAAATAAGCGATCTGTAACTCTCCTAGGCGCGTGCTATCAGGTTGTTGATGGAATCAAGACAAATACTTTGACTATTTTTGTTCCTATTATTATTATCTAGATTGACTTTACATTGCCTGGCTCCTAAGTAGGCTATAATGAATTTGTACATACCCCCTCCAATTCTGAGAAGTTTGCAGAAGAGTCCCTTTCTTTAGATCCTATCGTAAGCCTTCTCCAGGTCTTCGAATATTATAAATTGCTTTGTTATTTATTTTTTTTTGGAAAGCATCCCTAATGGCTTGGGTAATACTTACGCTTATCTCCAACATGTATTCTTTATAAATCCAGCCTGTGTTGAAGTTTCATTTTGTTTCCTCTTTCTTTTAATAGTTAAGTAGCAATGGGTCTCTCTCCGGAAAGTGCAAAATTATCCTTGCATTCAACTTCTGTTGAAACCTCAACAGGGTTACTTTGCTTGTCTTTCAAAAATTGACCATAATCTCGTTCGTTATACTACCGAACCTGGCGTATTTGGTTTTCTGAATCACCAGGTGGCGCTCTCACGTGCTTTAGCTTGTAAAGAGTTAGTGCTGGCGTCAGACTCGCTCGCCCCTGTTAATTCTAGACTTTTCTTTGTATTTCGCAATTAACTTTTGTTCTTATCCTTCTTAAATATATATTTTTTGTACACACCAGAGACGCTTAAATGGAATCAGGCCGGATATCATTACGGACGATGCTGATTCGGCCGGGTTTTGTTTGGACAGCGTCGCTAGTGATTTGGAACCACGACGGCTTCAGCGTTTGTCGCCGACGACGCAGTTGTCGTCGCTACCCCAGGCGAACTTGGTTTAAACTCCGCGCCATCTTAAGATCAACGGGTTGGATGTTTTCGGTGAGTTACCATTGTAGTTGCTTGAGGTTTTTACTGTAATAAATTTCAGAATTTTTTTTTTTTTAAAGATATTTATTTACCACAACGATTTTATTCTACTAGTTCTTTCACTAAGATATAATCTGGACCTTTTCAGTAAATTCTGACATAATATGAAAATAAAATTTTCGAGGGGTTCTTGCATTATACTACTGTACTTATGCCAGATGCTCTGTGAGGTATACGATTGAGACAACAACAGATATAAAAGTTTAAACGTTAGTAAGGACATCCTTAAACTTAGAGCGTCAAGAGAAACTCTCAGAATACTAAGAACCGGAGGAAGCTTCAGTATCATCTATGCAAGTAACCCAAAGATGAAATCTTTGATAGATAACCGCGATATTAAAACATTTTAAAATCTATGTTACCTCTTTAATGCTGATGTCGTTGTCCAATTCCTTTCTTTAGAAAAAAATATATCTAAAATGTTAAGTAAATAAAGTGTAACAAAGGTAAGCTGAAAAACTCTTATTTTACCGTTTATTTCAACCTATCAGATATGCTGGCATAACTTTAAGAATCAACCGAGTTCTTCTTCTTATTTTTTTAACGGCTTATTTGAAGTCTAAAAACGAACTGTACTGAACTTATTTAATTTGTGCTTATTTTTTGCAATAACAAGATCATAATAGAAAATCATAACTTAGCCTAATTATAACCAGTTAAAGAGTTCTGAATACATTTCCGAAACACCGACATCCTATCGCCATGATAGTGTTGACAGAAACAGGAAGTTAAGTCGTTTTCTGAGCTACTGTTTTAATAGCCTCCTTAAAAGGAGAAACGTTCACAACTCCATCGCACCAGAATAAAAAGAGACAACCATTTACTACAACACTACTTTAGTCAAGGTATTATCCCATTAAGAAACGAAGGCTATATATCAATATGAGAAATAAGCTACGACAGAGATGTAAAAGTAAAATTTTCAATCAAGCAGATATCCGTTTGATTGTGGACAAGTTCAGAACTTTACTTTCATTTTTATTTCAATGACATATGCATTTGCGCGAAACAGAATATATATATATATATTGTAAAAATAAACACCAAAAATATTAATTAAAATAAACTTTTTTTTCATTTCTCAACTGCGTTTATTTCGTAGTCACATGCATTTTCTGAAGGTTTTTCGGTTGGGTGCTAGGTGGCCGGCCAGCGCGTTGCGTACCGGATGCAGGTGTGGACTGCTGGTTATGAATATCTTACCAAACCCTGCCCCTTTATAAATGGAAAATCTCTACTTGAGGTTTTCTGTTAACCTGGTAGAAAGAAAAACGAGAAGAAACTCTCCTGGGAGGTTCGCCGAACCAAGTCCATTCGCAAAGGGGGAAGGATCGAACCCAGATCCCCAACCACGCTACACACACGGATAACCGTCGCCCACATCTTAGCATTTAGAATATCGAGATGGCGTCCACTCTGTCAGTCACAGCCGGGTAAAGAGAGTTGTTGGGGTTTTTTTTAAGTGCATTAGCGGACCATTTTATCTATATTTGAAATCGTATACAATACGGAGGCAAAGGCTTTAGTTCACATTTTTATTGCATATGTATAATTTTATTTTATTATGTCGAGAAAAATTTACCGAACGCTGGTAAACCAATAACAAGTCTGGGCGAGTTTATTAACTCGCACCTACCCGTGGGTGGTACAAGGCGACTGTGCGGTTGGTTCCCTTAGGGTTACTTAGGCGGAGGGGGAGATTAGCTCATCTCTATGCTTACCTTTGAACCAACATCAAACGTTTCTTCTCGATTCAGCAGATATTTACAATAATCAGCGCGAGCCTGACGGGTACCTGTCTACTACCTATCTAGCCAGTTGCTTCGTTCCGTGCATAACTAAAGGGGCGGCCCCGCGCGAGCGGTCCTTCGCCGAGAATTCCCCGGCGTAATTGCGAACCGCCTTGGAATTCTTTGAAAAGAGCGTCGGATGTAAAACATCAAACGGGAGATTAAATATTAACCGCGAACCCGACATCTGTTTCCGCTCGAACAATGCGCCGGAAATTACGCATTGTGGGTTTTGGTTGCTATTTTTTTTCTTTTTTTTCAACTGAGCACAAAACACATTCTTTAAAGTTTTGATCAGCTGATGAATAATTTTCGCCTTGATGCAGTTTGTCAGTATTGTTGTTGTTGACGTTTTTCTCTCCCCCCCATCTTCTAAAGTTCTTTCTGTGTCTTGGTATTAGACTCGTTAGAGTTGCTGGCCGTGACAAATGTCGCATGGCTCGCTCTCGTCTTGTTTTTTTGTTGTTTTTTTTAAAAATCTCCTCTATGAGCCATAAAAGAGAGGATCGTGTAATACCAAAGATGTGTGGTAGCTTGATCTTAGAGCTGAAGATATTAATTCTTCAATATAGGCTTGCTTTGCTAAAGAATAAAAGTATATTAACAAAAAGCAGGTTATAATCGGCTTTGAGATCAAGGTATATCTAGTATCCTACAACATTCCATCAATAAAAGACGCTCTTTTTTGTCGTAATACTAAATACCTGTAATTACCCCATAGGTCCATGCTTAACAATTACTTCACGTACAGTAATGAGCTGAATGTTTCATCTTTTTTATTCCCACGCCCAAATGCTTTCATTGATTGTCATTTTATAAAACGGACAAGAGTGGGTAAAGATTTCCGAATGAAAAATCGATCGACCTATTAATTATTTCTCTCCAAACGTAAAAGTTTATTGATGTTTACTGGTACCAGTTTTGGGACACGCCCTCAACCAAGGAAATGTGCTAAGCTTTTCTGCATGCCATACCAACATAAATTCCAGCTCTTGAGATCATTGATAGTAGAAACACATCTAGACAGCTTTCCTCCTATCACAAAAGCATAAAAATTTGCAATCGACCGACTACAGTCCCATTTCAGGCAGTGCTAATAAAACTATAAATTGCAGTGAGATGTGAGTAACTCGATATATTTGAGCAGTTAGCCATAAACGCCATTCAGATTGTGACTTCCCCTTGATTGTCGAAATTAAAACGATAGAGTAGAACGCAAAAGAAAAATCCGGACGCTAAACAAACAAATTCTATTTATTCTACATTGTAGGAGGGAAGGCATTCTTCCTTTCTTTCCTTTTTAAAAGAATTTTTAGAAAGCGATATCTTGCCAGCTAATTAGCATCCGATTTGCCTCCAGATACTTTTACTGGCTTACGTACAATGATTGCTTCTAGACGCTCTTGCTTTGGCGATATCGCCTAAATTTTAAATCAATTTATTTTTCGCAATTTTTGCAGTAAAATATCTGGCATTTTCTTCATGAAACTGTAATTATAACATTCTAATGTAAATTAAATTATTAATTTTTTTTACATCTAAATGGTATTCCATTTAAAGAAGAATAGCTTAGATTTTTAAAAATTATTTTTAATAAAAATGAGAAGGTTAATAAAAACATATGTTACCGCTCATTTCCATAAACATGTAATAAAAAAGACTCTCAATCCTGTTGAATGAAGGCTAACAACAACAGGTTGCGATGTAAGCCAGTTTTATGCCAAGTACTTTAGCTGAATATCTTTTAGTTTAATAAATTAGAAAAATTAAAAGGTGCGCTATCAGATAGCATTTGTAAATATTTTCTTTTCTTTGAATAATATAAAATATAACGAGAAGTTTTGAGCACGGCCTTGTCAAAAAAAAAAACTTAAAACATATTTTAACCGATTTTTAAAACTTTCATTTATTAAAATTTCATTTGTCTTTCTGGTTTCCAACTCTATTTCCACTTTCTCCCATATAAACGATCTACCGCATCTTAGTAATTACGCAAGATATAGTTACCTTCCTAAAGCGGTGTAGCCGGTCAGTAAGTCAGCTCCCACTTTTTAGTGACGGATATAAGCAGAGACAGACAGACTTCTACCATTGTTTAACTTTAATCACAGAAACTTATTTAAAATTAGTTTCTTTCATGCAGGTGGTGTTCTGTACGCAGGTGAAAGCCTTCACAAATCTCGTATTTAGAAAGCGCGAAGACCGTCACTTAGCTTCCACTCCAGTAAAATCGCTAAAGCCATTTCTTGATTCTCCTCGAAGACGCTCTGTTATTTCGTCCCACGTGACGAGATTAGCCCCGGAAACGCTCGAGCGAAAGTAGCCAATCCGCCGTTCAGCTTTGTGCGGTGCGCGCAGACTTTTCGGAGAATTAACGACATCAGCGGCCTCAAAGCCAAAATAGGAAATCATTCGGTTTTCTTTTACTTCATCATAAACAATTAATCTGAGATGTTGTGGGGTTTGGCGCGCTCTGACGCTCTTGAATTAATTGATTACGAGAAGTCGACGTGTCGTTGCCTGTAACAGAAAGAAAAAAAGAAGTGGGAGGGAAGACTTCGGCAAGGGATCAGCTGAAGACACCGTTGGAAAATCGTTCAAGCAAAGTCTGCGGAGAAGCTGGAGATGGTGGAACGGTCAAGCAGCTATACGGCCACTTCGGTCTGGCCTGCTGCTCACGATAAGACCGGTGTTCAGCGGGCTTACAGACGTAGTGGTACCAGTCGGTCGGGTTTAAAGAAGAAAATATTGAAATAATCCGTTGTAATAACTAATTCGTTTGAAGCGGGTAAAAAACAGGACAATGAGATCAACAGCTGGAAGCGATGCCGGGGAACCGTCGATGCCATGTTCCATATTTTGTATATAATAGCTCTATTAGTGAGTTCACTATTATGACTAGGAATCTGTTATAAGGATTGAAACAAAATTATCTAATAAGTGCTTGGTCCGACAAAAATTAATTAACGGTATTCATATTTATCACTAGAGTAATTAAGGAAATTAACGAGAGAGAGAGAGAAGAGAGAGAGAGAAGAGAGAGAGAGAGAGAGAGAGAGAGAGAGAGAGAGAGAGAGAGAGAGAGAGAGAGAGAGAGAGAGAGAATATTCAAAGTCGTCTTTACCTATTCCTTACTTGAAGTGTAAAAGTATTTCTACATGACATTTACCAACTTTTATATTTAATATCTCGTAAATCTCACAGAAAGTTGGTCTTTAAATTATTTTTGGCATTCAACGTAGAACTCGTATAATGCCGTTTCTTACTATGCTCTGAACATCCGATCTTTAGACGAGCTGCGGAGAAGGAAAAGTAGGATCAGCCACCAAGCTATCATATACAAATATCGATTAACCTGTACATTTTATGTAGAGATTTTGTGTTAACTCTGAATATTCCAAAAAATGTTATTATTGCTGAACGATCTATTTCTTTGTTTACTTCGACAAATCAGACAACAAAGTACCGTGGAGTAATATCGTGGGTGTTTGTTAGGATCGCAGATTTCTCTTTGTTATGCAACGGGTATATTTTAGTTCCGAAGCAAAAAGAAGAGACAGGCACAGTTTTATCATGAAGTGTACGTGGTACTAACTAATGCACGAGGACGTCGGCTGATTGAAACGTTGTGAAGAGAGTTTACCGTCGTGTCACATGCGCTGAAATTCTAGAAAATATCCAAGAAGAGGAAAATCTGGGTGCATTCAGAGCTGCTCTCATTGGTATTGGCACTCCGATTTGGTTAAGAAGCGGTGACCGTGATCTTCCGGTCGCTTCGATTGGTAGCATTACCGATCCTATTCTTTGAGTATACCCCTCGGCGTAAAGTCACCTTTACTTCCATCTTTTGTAACAGTGAAAGAGGGTAGAAAGTCCGTTGGGTGAATTTCAGTTAGCATCTGAACACGACGACCTCCTTTCTGTATTTTACCGGCTGTGGGCGATAATCGCAGACCAGTGGTCACGTGTGTTTCGTGGACACATGTCGATCGCTCTTTGTTGTCACTGTGTTCAATAAAGCTGATAAATTCGCAGCAGTTTACAGAAATGTTTTCTTTTGTTTCTTTGTTGTTGTCGATCCCCAAGAATTTATTACTCTGGTTGGTTTAGCATCCGTGAGTAGACACAATCTCGCATTCATGTAAAATTATGGAAATAAACCTGAAGTCGATTCGCCAGACCAGTGTCTTTGTCGTGTGTGGGCAGTTCTGCAGTGAAATACGTGGGATTTCTAAGGAATTTTAAAGTTCAATAAACACATCGACTTAGCGAGGGATGACTGGTGAATGCCAGTTTCTGCTTTATTGATTTTATGAGTGACCAGAGGATAGAAATTTTTGCTTCACTAGATGTTTGGAATATTGATAACATATGGTGTTCTACATGTATGGCAATGGATTCTAGCTTTCTTTTCGCTTTGTTTCTTCAACATAATTAAGTATCGTGGCTGCTTAATATATCTCAAATGCTCAAGGCATACAGCCGAGAAAATCAACAAATTATTGAAATCAGAGCTTTAAAGTCTAAAAAGAAAAGGTTCACCAAAAATAAATAGTTTAATATTCAAATCATGAAAATTAACATAGTCCATTATTTCTGTATTGGTGAATCAAACTACACCAGGAGTAAATGATATTTTCCTCAAATTAAAACATGTATTCATCGGACTTTCATGATGAAGTTGCAGGAATCCTTTTCACTTTTCCATGCACTGGCAACCATCTTCATCACTAATGTACTTGTCCTTCATTTTTTTCATCCCACCCAGACTATTATTTAGCGACCAGGTGAGCAAACCACGTGATCAAGTTCGAAAAGAGTGAAAAACAAGTTTTTTTTATATTTTGGAACTCTCTCTCTCTCCGGTTGACGATTTTCAAAATTAAATAACTAATTTTCTTTGAATAACCTCGGTCAGAAACATCGGGTAGAGAAATCGATTAACTCATAGGCCAGAAAAACCACGTGATCATTCCAGTTTTTATCCGGGTGAGAAGGCTGGAGTTCTGATGCGAATTTTGTTTTTTTTTTTTTTTAATTGACAATCCGAGTTAATAAATCGGATGGGGGTATTTGTTTGTCTTTTTTTTTCAGCAACAGAATAAATGGTAATCAGTGTAGCTATCAAATAAACTTTTTTAACAAATAAAAAAGTAGCAGAAATATTAATCATTTTCTCTTAACCGTGACGGAAGCGTGTACAGGTAGGACGAGTTGCCTCCGATATGGTCTTTGGTGCTGGCAAAAGCCAACAACAAACTGACGAGCATCATTCCTTCCCCCTTCTAAGCCGCACACTTTGTGCAACTTAATTCAACTATTTAAAAAAAACAAACAACTGCACGTTTGTTCGATTAACATCAGCTGATTCCGTTTTTCGAGCTACAGAATACTGCATTATTTATTGGCCGTCCCCTCTGAGTTTGGAAAATCCGTGGCGGACTGGCCGTTGAGCGTCGAAGAGGAATCCTCGCACCATCCTGCTCAGCAGTGGAGCGGGTGATCACCGCGGAAAAGAGACAGTTTGGCCCCAGCTGATTAAAGAAAACAGCATCTGACGGAGGAACAGCCATCTAAAAGAAAGGGGGGGAAGAAGGGATTTCACGCCATACGTATGGAAACAATTAAATAGCTAATCTCGCATAGCCTCGCTCCCTTGCCGATAGTTACGTACGGCGAGCATCTGCGGGGGGGGGGGGTTGAAGCGCCCTAGTAGAATATTCATTAACATAAAGGAATGTTCCGTTAATTTTTGACAGGCGCACGAGACTGGAAATGGCTTTTTGCTCGAGTCTCTTTCCCGACCATTATCGTAGAGATTTCGCCGGGAAGCCGGCCTTAAGTGGGAGGCAGCTTCCGTCATTACTAAACCAACAAGTTCTGCCTGTCGTCCAGATTGGGGGGAAATCTCGCTAATTAAAGGAAATCAACCCCTACTTCTACTATTTAAAACGGTTTTAATGCGTTTGGCCAATCTCTAGGGGCACAGAGAGATGTGGAAATATCAATTTGGGGTCCACGATAATGGAAAAGTTTCCGAACGTTTCACAAAGCCCCAGTCACATGGCGCTTATTTGTAACTGTCGATAATGGGCGATGCATAAGGTCAAGCGATTATAACTCGATGGCGTCGCGCTCAAAGATACAGATTTTGCCCATTTTATTGCCATGATGAAGATATCCATCACGGATTCTGCGTTTTAGCATAATGATAGGATGAATGCATAAACAGCTGTTTAAAACTCGGTCGACCCGAACTCGGTTCCAATCCCTGCAAATAGTCATTTCAGACAATTAAGTGAAAATAACACTTGACTATGATACATTCTAATCGCGGCGTGAAACACACAATAGGCTGACAACGGCGCAAGTGGGCATAGGTACTCGACCGCGAGTTGAGTGTCATCGAGAGAAAGCGGGGCGTCAACCGAACCAGATTTTACTGCAGATGAGCTGTCTCTTAGACGCTCGTTCTATTTAGCGGTGAACGACAAGAAACTTATTTGTAATTATCTATAGAATTCTGGGTTTGAAGGGATTTTGTTTTAGAAGAAATCGAATTTAAACAGGGCGATAATATCCCGCTTCCTGTTATTTTTTAAATATATATATATATATATAAGTTTGCCATTTAAAGACTTCTCATTTGAAGAGAAATATTTCTATACTTGATTTTAATAAAGAAAATTAATTATTGCTGCCGGCGACAAGAACTGGTGACATCTTTTCTTCACACTGGTCAGCGACTCAAATATTTATTTATTTTTTTACATCCGGCTGACGACGGAAGTTTCTCTTACCAGCGTAAATTCAAATTTCTTGTCTTTCTTTCACTTTAAAAAAAAAAAATAAATTAACAAAATATCTGAAAAAGTAACGAGAAGTTGTTTTTCGTCCAAGGACATTTGTATCACCCATTCGGTGTTCCCAAAATCTTCTGCCCTCTGGCGCATTGTCATCTTTGCTGGAAAACCGATCGGTACAAATCGAGAGTAAGACACAACAACGGGCGATCCCGCGTTGGTGATAATTCAGCATCTATGATCATCGGTTTTGTTTACGAGATTTTGCTAGATTTTGAGCATTTAGAAGAAAAAAAAAATGTCAGCGATTTGTAAAGGCGCTTCTCGTCAGAAGGCATTTTAAAGAAGTCTCTGTATTGTGGTTATCTTACTGAGTGAGGAAAACTCGTGAAGAAACAATTTTAAAGAAAATCAATTACGTCTGTTTTATTTCTACGATTACGACATCTATATGTTTTTAGATAATGTGTTATCTGTTATTTTGCTTCAGGTTAACTATACAAATTCTTTTGTCTTTAGATACTTTATATTTCTTGTTTGGACTGCTTTTACTCACCATAATGACATCTTAAGAGACGTCAGATTTTTGCCGGAAGCCTTCTTCTATAAAAGTTTTGCTCTAAATCCATTTTCCAGTATTAGTTTATTCTCTTTTAGCATCTACTGCTCGGGGTTAGTTAAATAAAATCTTTTTAAAAAAAATTTTCAGTAGTGACCAATTTCCCACCTGGTTTCTTCCAAACGATTTCATCTTTTTTCTCTCTTGAAGTATTCCCGAGGTGGTCACAAGATTTACACAAATCTACATGAAGTAAAACGTCAGAAATTAATCCAAATATCGAATCTGTTCGCATAATCACTTCGCATCACGTCTCTCCGAGTTTTCCAAGCCGGACTGCCAGCACCATCCACAGAATTTTGGTTCATTGTTCAAGCGGAGTTTCTGACGAGCGACGAATAGCTACAATGGTGGGGCGACTGCAGCCATTGCCAAAATAGTTTGATTAAAACCAATTAGATCTGTATTAGCTGTCAGATTTAATCGATGAAAAGTATAGAATAACTTCATGCAATTGTTGACGGTGAAGAGGTTATCGAGGCTGCTTTAAAACTCAAAAAAAAAAAACGGCTTCAGATGTCCATTACGCCGGCTTACCTTCTTTTTTTGCCAGGTAATTTTGTCTCTATCTGTGTGCGTTCGTCTACGTCACGGTACCTAGACATTCCATGTAGCCATTTTGGAATATCTGAAAACATATTTGTAGCTCCGTCCTTAGAAGGAATGAAGTTTATAACCGACTCTAAGACAATACAAATCATTATTCTGAATATTTAATATTAACTTGAAAGCACTGAGGAAATTTTGCATTTATTATTATTATTATTATTATTATTATTATATTATTATTATTATTTTTTTTTATTATTATTATTATTATTATTATTATTATTATTATTATTATTATTATTATTATTATAACAGCACCTTAGAAATGGCATCAAAACATTCAATATGACCAATCAGTACATCTACAAACAGTAGGCTCCAGATATTAGCAGTCATTGCACCCAATACCATGGCGCTTCTACCTTCAGGCGAACCTGTTGGGTCACAGAGAATATCACCATCATAGTACCCTTAACAACAAATTTAAAATGGAAAACAGGGTTCTTTACGCAGCGGCTGTCAACCGAAATTGACTCTTTGGTGATTTGTGAGAAACCACGTGTGGTTCTCACGTTAAAAGCTGACAAAAGTGAATTTCTTACCTGAGAATCGCATATGCACAGGTAACGCATGAAATAAACGAATAAAGATTAGGTCGCCGAGTTTGAGCATAAGTATTGCTTTCTTACTGTGGTTCATTTTAGGTTTTGTTTTGCATGTCAGTATTTAAATATTTCTGTCACTATCGGCAGTTTGATTTAGATATTTCTAGAAAAGTAACGCAACGTTTTAAAAAAACATAATTTTTGTTCAGCGTTAATTGTTAGTATTATAGTTTGCAGATGTAAAAAGAAAAAAGATGAATGGAAATTTTTCATCGTGTAAAAAGTATCCGAAAAAATAATGAATCTGTTTGTCGCTGACTGGAGAAAACGGTACCTTGATTTCGGTTCCAATCCAGATTTTAGACTAAATCTATAAATTACAAAGAAACATCCCTCTGCCACAATAAAACTGTTGTGTTCACTAGTCATTTATATATAATGGGTAATATTTCGCTTTAAAGCGTGAGAGCTGACTAAAACCAACGATATCTTCCTCTTTTTCAATTATGAATTTGTTTTCGGCTATCAGCAAATTGCCCAATCCTCATTCGTGCTTTTATTTTCGAAGATAAACTAAGTATATACACGCTCTACTATAATTTTGGAATCTTATTGTTATTACAAAATGCCAAACAAAAAGAAGCAATAGAATGAAAAAGTTTTGTTAGAAATTCTCAGGCCATCTTCAGCCTCTACGCTGTTTGGCATTAAATCAGCGAGATTATTTTATCACGGTCTGATCCAGTTTTACCCATACACATGTGAAAGCCTTTTTTAATTCCATTATATTGACCAGAGGTGTACGGGCTTATTTGTCAACAGGCGATCCAAATGCTCCCATGGGTGGTCGATCAGATTCAAATCAGGTTTAGAGTACCCAGGAAACAAGTTAAATACCTTGTTTCTTACAGACTATGATCACACGAGAGATATGACGTGCAACGCCATCTTTCTGAAGAATATGGACCTTGAATCTTAGTATGAGTTGTTGGTACATTGTAAAGAGATGGGGTTTCAAAATAACAATGTAGTACCCGGCAGAATCGAAGCGTTCTGGGGCAAACAGCAGATACAAATTGATGAAACCCGAGATCTATCAAAGAAAATTCTAGCTAGATGTTGTCTGATCAGATCTTTCAAAGCGTTTTATTTCTTTTGGACAGTGAATGTGACGTTGGACTGCTCTTTGGCTAATTTCTGTCGCATGTGCGATCGAGTGAATGGTGACTTGAGAGCGGACGCGGCAAGTAATGGCACGGCTTTCTCGTGATGTCTGGAGGTCTCCCAAGTCGCTTTAGCGCAGCACTTACATTCGCTTCGATGAAATTCATGACAATATTGACCACAGATCGACGAGAAATGTCAAGACTTTTGGCAGTCTATCCATGACTCTGGCTACACTATGAAAGGTCTACAACATGATAACATGACCTTGGTAGTGATAACTAGATTTCGTCAAATACATTAATCTATGGGGTTACCAAATTAATATAGTAGAGCAGGGCACTACTTAAATAAATGCCTTTTTTCTAATCCATCTTTTTTACCATCAACTGCCATGGCTCCCCGAGTCCTTTTGCAATAATTCATTCGTCATTTCAATATGCAAGCGTTTATTTATAATCTCAGTGGATTAGCATAATTGTTTATGTCGATCAAATTTATTCACTTTCCTTTTCCTTTTTTTTTTTAGAAACCAGAAGGAAGAAATTAATTCAGCAATTAGCTGTCAAAATTAATGTAGTAAAGCTGCGAATGGGATTCGGTCTCTAAGGCAAGATGGTAATAATTGCTAGTTGGAACTTCATCAGTAAGACAGAGTTCCGTTCCTTTACTCTGCTTGTTTGAGCAGTTTCATTTACTTTTGTTTTCGTCTAATCTTCCACAAATCTAAAAGAAAACGAAATTGCGGGATTTTATTGTATATTTCTATAAATTATTTTAAATGATAATTTTACAAAAATTTATAAATTTTTAATGTAACAAAATACAGTATAAGATATATTATTAAGTTCAATTTCAATGATGAATATACACAAATAAATCTAAATTAACAATATAAAAAGAAAATATGTTTTCTAAGGAAGTAAAAAAAAAAAAAAATTCAGCAGCAAAAACACAACAAAGCTTAATTAACCAACAAGACACACTTTTATGTATCTGTATATTTTTTCTATTTTCTAGCTATAATCACGACTTTAATATGTTATAATAATAAGGTATATAATTACTGCATAAAATTAAAAAGAAACTAACTAATGACTATCTTACTTGAGAACACGGATACTGATTATTTTAAATACGCTTTGTATGATTTTATCATTGCTTAAAGGATAATGAAAGAGTACAAATTTCTCTTACCAGCTGGTACTTTTGGTTACATTTGTCACATAGGTTTAGGATACTACACGAATAATTGATTATCAATGTTATTCAAACTGTCTTTTATAATAAAGTCTTTCTTGTAAAAACTATATCAGGATTGAGATTCAGCTACTAAAGTAGACTTTCTTCATTACTAAAAGAGAAACAAAAAGGTACTGCAGACGTTGTAAAGGGGGTGTATTAGCAGTGATGCTTTGCGACTCAGGTGTATCTTGCGAACTTATGAACTCAGGCTCGCGTTATTTGGATCTCCGCTGATCAACAGGTAAGCAAAAGTAAATAAGGGGCTGAACGTCACTAGCCCCGGAGAGACGAGCTATTCACGCTTCTCGCCTTATATCTTTGGTCTGAACGTCAGAAAACGGCAGCATGGCGAACGAACGACTGCGATTCATCTTGCTACGTCTACAGCTCCCTTCCCGGTATACTTACTAACAATAACGGTAAATTTATTGTTTTACATCCAATAAAAGCAAACAAAAATGAATTTCTTTTGGAGGGAGGCATGGTGCTTTATCTACGGATGCGTATCGCAAAGGCGCACGAGCATCTGAGACCGCACGTGTTGGAAGCTGATGAAAAGAGATAGGTCCCGCCCAATTCTAACTGGCAGAACAGGTGACTCACAATTCGCCCAATCGGTTTGCAAATTTTCCTGAAATTGACTCCTTTATATATATATATATATATATATATATATATATATATATATATATCAACCATTGATTACCAGTTCTGCCTTTTACGCTTGACGCGTCGCTCGCTGTATCCCTGATTGATCGCTGCAATTTATATCCAGCATTCTTAAGATCTTCAAGAAACGGCCTGTAGCCCGCAGTCCGGCAAATCGAATATAAATCGCTCGGGTTGCTGTACTTTGCCTACATATGAAGCTGGATCGGCGTTGCGAGCAGCGGCTAAATGATGGCAATAAAGGATTTTATTAGATTTGAGCAAAGCTGGCCGGGCCAGGCTAATCAGCGGTGTGTTTTATATAATAACACAATGCTATCTGTTTGAAGAGCTACATTAGCCAGATGTGAACAGCGCGTTTTTAATGATACGACGGACATCAAAATACTCGCAAATTAGTGAGGTCTCTTTTCATGGCCGATAATTTGACAGTTGCGAGAATCGGCTGCCATTATAACGTGGAAAACATTGGCTTTGCTTGTTACTTCATCTCCGGGGACCTTGCACCAGGCTGACGAGGACAGGACGACAAACCACCAGTCGTCCTTCCCTCTCGACGCCCTCCATTGTGTCGCTCAATTTTTGTCGCTCATCTCATTTCTCATTAGGGGCATTCTTTGAGCATAATTACGGTAATCTTGTGCGCCATTGTTCTCCCAGCCACTCTCCTTCAGCGCTGCGCTTTAAGAGAACTCATACACCATCGACTACACATTTTTATTCAAATACATATATATATATATTTTTTTTTAAACTTAATATATTAGATTTCAAATCAATTTAATTACAGCTAAAGTAATATTATCCAAAGACGTTTAGTTGTTGTCGTTTTTAATTTCTAAAAAGAAATTCTGTCTTTATGAAAACGGTTAATCCTATTTGGAGTAAATTACAAACTAATTTATTACTGTTATATCTTTTAAAACAGAAGATCGCTATTAAGATTCCATACTCGGCTGTTAATTTGATGTACAAGCGATGTCAAAAACAAACCGCAAGGGAACATGTTGCAATGCAAGAGACAGTTTTTTAGGAAGTAATAAAGGGCGAGATAAATTATTTTTAAAAAGGTTGTATTTTTTTGAAAAAGTAAATAAAAGTGTCAAGAAAATTTTAACGAATGCGAAAATTTGGCTAAAGAACAAAACGTTTTTTGTTGTTTTTTTTAAAAAAACGATTAAAGTAACCAAAACAAAGAAAGAAAAAGCAAAAAGCTCGCTGATAAATTTACGTGGAGAAACCTTTTAAACGGAGTTATTCGTTTGTTTTTTTTTTTTGAGTTTAGAAGTAGAAGAGACCGGATCTAGTTGTTACGGGGGTGAGTTGTCGCAGCACCAGAAATCCATAATTAAACGTACAGATAAGATATAATCGTTGTCACATGCTTTGATCTGCGATAACGTCAATTATAGCTTATCTATACGTTTAATTAGGGAATTACCGGTAGCGTAACAACTGACTCCTGTAACAACTGTCCCAGGCTGTCTTCTCTACAGAAGGCCGTCGCAGAATTAATTTTCAAGTCTAAGTGGCAAGCAGCAACGCTGAGATAACCGCCAACTCTATTAGCAAAATGCTTGATAGGTTTTTCCGGTAAACTACATTTCTCAACAGTGACCCAATTCTCTCCGCAATTCTGCTGCGCTCGTGATGCATTTTTCCATGTCGGTAAATAAGGTTGTATAAGCCTTTTAATATTGAAATAGTTCGGTTTATAAATACAGACTGCTTACGTTGATATAAGCAGTTTCCATATATTCCTTTAAATAAATAAATATTTGTAGAACTAACGGTAAGCGATTTTATGGTTTAAAAAAGGAAAAAGTTAAAAATGCACATAAAAAAGAACAAATACACCTGACTGAATATTTCAAACTTTACCTGAGTTCATTGTCAACATAAGAAATCCAATCCAGGCACAAACATACGAAATGCCACAAAATCAGAAAAAAAAAGTCGTTCCTCCTTTATGTTGGAGTTGAAAAAAATTAAAGAGTTGCATATCAAAATTGTTTAAGGTGCCCATAAAACCTACAATTTAATATTTTCTTGTATGGATAGATATTGATAATTATAGAACCTTTGAAAAGGCTGTTCAATAAATGTAGTACAAAATTAATTTGCCTTTTTTTTTTCAGAGAAGGCCCTGTACAACATTGACTCCAATTAATGATCAACATATAACTGCCAATTTGCTTCTAATGATACAACATAACAACGTTGTGAATGTCAATATTAATGACTTAAATTGAAAGTAGATAATATCTACTTGCAGAATATTACAGACCAGCATTTGAACGCACTTGTCATTAAGCAATTACGGATTTCCCGTTTTGTACCTGATGCTTCGAAATGTCCGTCCTCAAAGTTCCAAATTGACGTCATAATGGCATTTTTTTTTCTCAGGTAACGACTTCACCGTTACCAGGCCGACGATAAATAGGGTTAAAAGTATAGCATGAAACAATTACAAAGCTTGCTAAACAATATGAGAGAACATCAGATTTATTGTTACCTTGACAACAAAGCATTTGAAGTTCGTAAATATCGCTTTTGAATTAATTAGTCTGCAGGCAAACTCGATAATTTTGTTTATAGGAAATCAGATATAATGTTCAACATCAAACATTGTCGGGTTACCTGGGATTAAGTTATGCGTGATGATGGTAAAAGAAAAGGACTGTAGTAGAGCACAAGTTTTCGAGCTTATGGGCAATAAACTCTAAGAAAACATGACAATGATACTAAAATAAAGTGAGTCTTATTTTTAAGAATTCATGCTTAGTTTTTGTTTTTTTTTAATGTACAGCTTGCAACGACTATCGTGAGTGAGTCTGTATGCCGAACTTACAGCGATCTTAGAGAAACCCGTGTTGCGGTGGGCAGCTTGGCTGAAATATTTCATAAATGTACTCGTAAAAACTTTTTTAAAAAGTTAGATCCACATCTGGTTGCGCACAGATTACTGATGACACTGCTTCGGTATCCAATCATTAGATCGACTACTGGGGGGAAGGGCGATATTTCAGATTGTTATGGTTTATTTTCGACTTCTTCTCCGGGTCCGAAATATTTCACCCACGCCCGCTTTTTCAAATTATGTTGGAATTTCATGGCGACAGAATTTTAAGAACGAAGGCTTTAATTACTTTTATTTGTAAATTTTTTTTTTTTTCGGACAACCGATGGAATATAGCAAACTAACGTTTAACCTTTTTGTAATTTCACAATGGGTTAAATAGAAAAAAAAAAAAAAAGTTTAAGATTTACGAAACGTGCTCGGGTTGAGGATTTTCGCCAAGGAGAAACCCATTTTCCGAAATTGCTAAGCGGACTGAGCGCAGTTAAACGGCTTGTTATCTGATCCGGAAGCTGCGCGGACAAACGGGCGGCCACATCGGACACTATGAATGTGGCATATTTCCAAAAAAAAAAAAAAAAAAGCTTATGTTTGGACTGATCGGAAAATCAAGCGTCTGTCCGAAGCACAAGACAACCGTTGACATTTTAAGGGATTTAGAGGACCTGCGGATTTCCGCAAGAACTGTCCAGAGAAGGCGGCTTTGTGGCTTCGAATTAATGGGGGCGTGTTGGCAGAAATAAAGAAACCTTTTGCTTTCTTGAAGAGCCGAATAACCCGACTTTCCGTTCGCCTAGGACCATCTTATTGGATCCGGAAGTGTGAGCCAGGTTGCTTTTGTCCGATGAATCATGGTTGCAAAGGTTTAGATCTGATGGTCCGACTTACGTGCGGCAAGATTCAGTGAAGTGTTCCATCCACCCGAAATGTTTCAAAACCAATGATCAAAGATGGACATGAGACTGTTATGGTTGTGTGGCTGCTTCTCTCGAAAAGAGAAAGACCGTGTCCATCTTACCCGGGAAATCACGAATTGGTTTGTTTACCTGAGCATTTATACCAATAATAGAACTTTATTATGATGACTGCTTTCCTCTCACCTCGATTTTCTAACCTAACATACGATAACGATCCGAAACATTCGGCCACCATCATCAAGAGGTTTCTTACAGATCATGAAATTTCAGTTCTAAATTATCTGGCTTAAAGCCCTGATTTGACTCCAATTTATAGAACGATGTAAAACAAAGCTATCAAGATGAAATGTATATATATATAATTTTTGGATCAAATGTTTCAAAATGTTCAGTCGACATGGGCCGAGATTTGGATAGACCGGTGATTTCGTCTCGTGCATTCGATGCATAAGGTTGTCAGGTTGTAATTGATTTGTATGTCTATGCGACCAAATACTTTCTTGGTCTGTTTATTTCATGTAATCTCTAAAAATTGGGGTTTTGTGAGAAAATTTCGAATATGTTTAGTAATGTCCTTAGTAATTTTTTTGTCACGAAATTCTGTCATAGTGTAAGAAAACCATTGTTTATGTTTTTTAAAATATTTTACGTGTACATTTGTTTGTTCTGCTATCTTTTTAAAACTTTCTTTTGGCCACACTGTATCTCTTTCCAATTTCGCTTTGCAAGAAAGGACTGCTGATTAAGAAGCTACTGGTCCCTTCTTTCGTCTTATCATCGACTGAAAGTTATTTAATAATGGCACGAATTACTTATCGGCATCCCGACTTTCAAGAAAAAAAAATAGTAAAATAATGTCAAATAAAATTATTTGCAAATACATTTATCCTTGCATTTATTATGTATTTTTTAAAAAAAAAATTACAGTCAAGATGGCGTATCAAATAGAGTTTACGGAAAATAGAAAATTGTGTGATTTACCATTTAAAACAAGCAAGTGCTGCTCTCAGACGCCTCAGCCATAACTAGAACGAGCGCAGGATTTCGTCGTCTCCAAGCTTTTTGGCATATTGCAAACTATATCTACATTAAATCCTGGAAAAATGAAGCCATTACTAAGGATAAAGTAAGAGGATTTTGATTTTAAAGCTGATGAGGTCTGGAAGAAATGCAAATGTTCTGAGAGACTTCAGCGGAATTTGAAAACCAACATTTACCCTATATATCTGATAGCATCATTTGCAACTTTACCTGTATCCAGCTGCTGAGCAGATAACAATTATAAATGATTAATGTATAACTGGCTTTAAAATTAATTTTAAATAAGCGTGTAAAATACATACTTCCCTATTTTGAATGTTAAAAGTAAAAAAGGTTTAGCAATACTTCAGGCGCATACGATTTAGTTAGTTTACTATTTGGTCACGTTTAAATTTTATAATAAAGTTGACGTAATGAGTATCTTAAGGTGTCACCCCTTTTTGTAAGTATCTTCCAAGACCTGCCCCGTCTTCCCGGTTTGACGTCGTGACCATTTTCCACGTGTTAAATCAGCGGAGAAAGACATTTAATTAGAGGCGCGGGTTCTGCAGCTCGCCGCCACCAGAAGTAGCCGGGCACTGTTAGAAATCAATTACCAGTGTTGTTCCACGGGGCGCGAGAGGAATGAAAGAGATGCGACGGCGCACCCTTAACAAGGCCGGCTTGTTCGCGCTCTCTCGACTGCATCGATTCGTGCGCGCCTACTTCTGGGCGCAGAATAAATATGTCTGTCACGCACGCACGAGCACCCGCTAGAGAGTTAGGGTTATCATAATACAGTGACTAACTAATAAATGTCTGTTTGTGATTATTTGCCTTTGGAGAGACTTTGGAATCTCTCGGCAGAGCGGGGCGCGGGGACAAGTGAATGTGGTCGGTGGAGCGACTGTCTGAGACAGATTGGCAGCGATTTCATCTCCTTCTTCATTCTCACCAAGATATTATTATTATTATTTTTTTTTTAATGTGTAATGTTATTTTGTAAATTTTAGAGTTTCGGGCAAAAAAACCGTCAGTATTTTAAGATAGTTCGACATCAAGTTTGTTCTGAACTAATTGGGTTCTTGGTGACATTTCAGCGACGTTCGCCGCCAGCCTCTCTTTGATGACGGCTCGGGAAGTTGGAAAATGGCCGCGGAGAAGAGCTGGAACACACAACAGACCTTCCAAAAATATCCTGGTAGACGAACAGAAGCAAACACGTACAGTGTCGTTACCTGTGTGATGGAGTGTTTTTGGATCGCCGTCCAAAATAGAGCGAGAAGAAAACAAGACAGGGCGATACGTCAAACCGATCCGGTCAGAATTAGGCCTCTCGACCTTAGCAGGTTGACCAGTGGGCCACCACGCCGCTCGTACAACATGCAGGGATTCCATAAGACAGTGATCGCTCCTCCTTGGACAGATTGATTTACAGTTTTGTTGAAATTTAAATATATTATTATTATTATTATTATTTTTTGTGAATATTTGTAACTTTAATCAATCAGAAAACTGTCGATATTGTATCTGTAAATACAGGCACGTAGTAACGGAGCCTCTGGAATGATTGCGGGAATCTCTTTAATTAGGGATCGGTATTAGCCCGCCCCGGTTGGCCACACAGACCAATTTAGGGGTCCTGAACCTTACGGCTCTAACTTAACATACAACTGTTGCTAATCTACCATCTGCTTGATGGATTCGAACAGAATCCAATCCTATGTGCTTTCAATATCTTAAATCTATTTTTCTTTAAAAAATAATCTTAATTTTTCTTTTTAAAATAAAATTTATATTCTTTGTGTATTTTATTATTATTTTTTTTTTAAAAATTTGGATGTTCTCTACTGTTATCGTGCACAAGGGCGGCGCGGTAGTCCATTAGGCTACTGGACTAATAATGTCAAGGATCCGAGTTCGAATCCTAGCGATTCGGTCTAGCGTATCTCTCGGGCGCGCTTTCTTCTGGCTCTTCTTTACTATCCAACCGCGTGGATTTCTCTATAACTCAAATCGCGTCTGAAGGATAATTAGTTCCAGTAGAGATTTTCTTGGTTTTTGCGGTAGAGGTCCTGCGATTAACCCTTGCACCATGACCATCGCAACAAGGCCCAGCTTTCCCAAGGTAATTTGTTTGGTCATTAAGCCGATGATCCACACCTTCCCATTTTCTCGCCCATGTCTGTGAGATGTTCTCGTGGCGCTAGCATTAAATTAACAAGTTTTTATTATCATTACTATTCTTTACTAAAAAACAACCTTTTAAACAGATCACTTATCAAACCTAATGGATAGATTGGAAAACTGTTTTTTTTCTTTATTTCCTGTCCATGCCATCTCGAGTGCAGCCTCGCTATCAGTCAGCATCAACACATCGGAGGTCGCTTGAGCACTTGTTCAGTCAAGCGGCTCCGGAGGTAAATATCTTTGCTTAGGCAAAACGTGAGAAATGACAAAAATAAGATAATTGTTTCTCTCGTACTGCATAACGCGGAGAATATCGAGCAAACTAGCGAGATTATCAAAACAACAACACCGAAAACATTGATACGGACTCATCCATGTGATTTTTTGTTTGTTTGTTTTCAATAAGATTCAGCACAAGAAAAAATCAGTTTCCAAGCTACAGACTTCTGCCGAGATGAATGTGGATGCAGCAGACCGATCAACGGAGAGCAAAGACAATTTTTGTGTTCATCAGAGTTGACAGAGGAAATTAAAGACAAGCTTTCAGGAAAATGTAACTATGGTTTGCTTTAGGATTTCACGATGGTCGTGTCATAACAGACAGGTGAAAATCGTTTTTAAAATTATTCAACTCTTCTATGGACGTCTGGGAGAACTTAAACTTGATTCCTTACTTTTTTATAGCAGCTTTTTACCTTTAACTTTTCAGAATATCTATCTGCAACGCTGAGTAGACGTTGACATGAAAAAGACTGAAACGTTCACAAACAACTTATTTCTCCACCAATTGAATCATTCTTTGTTTTCCATGAAGTAAATGTATCTATTTCCAAGCCTTGCAGCTCTTCACCTACAGTTTTACTCCCAAGTCTCTTGCAAAATGATTGACAATCGAAAAAATAAGAAATACAATTTTTTTTCAGTATCTTTGCTGTTGTTCTTAAAGCTGCTATTAGTTTATTACTGATGATTTCGCAATTTTCTCAATTTTCTTCGTAAAATGCAATCGTATAAGTTCTACAATAATTTAGTGATGAGGTTTTCATTGTTTCAAAACTAGCGAGACCTTTACTTCGGTCTGCTGTCTGTTCTCTATAAACAGAAACCCTCAGAACTGCTTATCTGCCCCGCCTCGCTTTGGTTTACTCAGATTTCCTCCCGCATCTGCAGTAAGCGAACGGCTAACTTCGGCACTCTATTCCCCCATTTAGTTTAGAAAACTAACGCCAGGGGGGTGGGCTTCTTCTGCGCTGACCACGGCCCCGTTGGTTCGTAAAGAAGAGTTTTCGATATTTAGCGGCCTTCGAAGTTAACTGGTTTCCTAAATAAACCGGAATAAAACACCGGTCGACCTGTTTCATCAGCTGGTGAACAGACCAGACATTACCGAAAGGGACAGCGATAGTCAGGCCACTTGGTCCATTAGTTCTCACCGGCAAGCAAAACTTACCTCTTCAGAATGTCCAGCAGAAGAGACACGATCAGCTTATTGAGGTGACTGTGCTCTCAGATGGAAGCGCCATTAGTTACACTGGTACCAAACTGCAACCGAAGTTGGTAGGAACAACCAACCCCAACCGCGCGCGACATGTATAGCACCCGCCATCTATCTATGACATTTTACTGCTAGATCTCAACATTAAGAAACGCCAGGTTCCCTCAGTTCATTTCATATTTGCGTGCAATGGCAGCTACTCTCCCTCTCTAACTATGTCGACGCTTAATGCGATTCACCAATTCTTTCTCTGGCACCTCCCTACTGTCCACGGGATAACTCTGAGAGAACAGATCCTCGCATCTTCTAAACTGTAAGACGACTTCCGCACGCAGATGGAGCTTAATCGGGTTTTTATCCTCACTTGAGGTGATGCGTGCAGTGGCGAAATCTTCAACCAAAAATTCACTTAATTCTCCCATCGACCATCTTTTCTCTCTCTCTCTCCTCCATCTCTCTACTGACGTCATCTCTCTCTCTCCATCTCTCTCTCATCTCTCTCTCTCCATCTCTCTCTCATCTCTTCTCTCCATCTCTCTCCATCTCTCTCATCTCTCTCTCTCTCCCATCTCTCTCTCATTCTCTCTCTCTCCCATCTCTCTCCATCTCTCTCTCTCCTCTCTCCCCCCACCATCTCTCTCTCTCTGCTCTCCTCCATCTCTCTCTCATCTCTCTCTCTCCATCTCTCTCCTCTCTCTCTCTCTCTCCAGCTCTCTCTCTCTCTCTCTCTCCATCTCTCTCCATCTCTCTCTCTCCTCTCTCTCCATCGATCTCTCG
>JACATO010001075.1:0-12406 GCA_018389105.1 Nautilus pompilius
GCACAGGGGACAATTTATCTAAACTTTGGTTCCTTCAGACCTCTTATCTGCTGCTTATTTTAAATGTATTGAGTGCGCTAGACTGCTCCTCGTCTTTCTCCACTCTGCTGCTAAAACACCACTTAGCTTACTATGATTGCTTATGAAGTGCTCAGATATGACCCGCATCAAACCCGAGAGCCCGAAAAAAGAAGCATGTGAGGTCTTTTGTTCTACCTGCTCTTTACATTTTAAAATTGCCAACGTCACATTTAGATGCCAGCAGAAAGATATCTACAGGGGCCCACAGTCTGTTAGCTCGGGGTCGTAGTGGTGATGCAACAGACCTACGATTCGAGGAATCCTTCACTTTCGCCGTCAGCAGAGTTTCGTGCTGAGGAGTCAAACCTGTTAACTGTACCACTACTATTAATAGTACAATTTCAAAAGCCTGGATTAACCCATCGACAGCGGGCACGTTTAAATTTAAACGTAGTCGCTGTTATACTAAACTAGGAAGTTCCATTTGCTATCTGTTATGAATAACTGAGATCCTTCATTTGCTAAATTATTCTGGTAACGTCTTTGTCCCAATAAAGACACGAAACACGGACCGTAAATTAACGGGATCACAGCTTAATCTATTTGGTGATAACGTGAAAATAGCTTAATCTATTTGGTATAGGGATAACGTAATCATAGCTTAATCTATTTGGTATAGGGATAACGTGATCATAGCTTAATCTATTTGGTATGGTGATAACGTGATCATAGCTTAATCTATTTGGTATAGGGATAACGTGATAATAGCTTAATCTATTTCGTGATAATGTGATCATAGCTTAATTTATTTGGTATGGTGATAACGGGATCAGAGCTTAATCTATTTGGTATAGGGATAACGTGATCATAACTTAATCTATTTGGTATAGGGATAACGTGATCATAGCTTAATCTATTTGGTATAGGGATAACGTGATCATAACTTAATCTATTTGGTATAGGGATAACGTGATCATAACTTAATCTATTTGGTATAGGGATAACGGGATCAGAGCTTAATATATTTAGTATGGTGATAACGTGATCATAGCTTAATCTATTTAGTATGGTGATAACGTGATCATAACTTAATCTATTTGGTTCGGGATAACGTGATCAGAGCTTAATCTATTTGGTATATGGGATAACGTGATAATAGCTTAATCTATTTCGTGATCGGTGATCATAGCTTTCATTTGGTGATAACGTGATCATAGCTTATTTAGTTGGTGATAACGTGATCAAAGCTAATTTATTTGGTATAGGGATAACGTGGATCATAGCTTAATCTATTTGGTATAGGGATAACGTGATCATAGCTTAATCTATTTGGTATGGGATAACGTGATCATAGCTTAATCTATTTGGTATAGGGATAACGTGATAATAGCTAATCTATTTGGTGGATAATGATCATATAGCTTAATTTTATTTGGATGAACGTGATCATAGCTTAATTATTTGGTGATAACGTGATCATAGCTTAATTTATTTGGTATAGGGATAACGTGATCATAGCTTAATCTATTTGGTATAGGGATAACGTGATCATAGCTTAATCTATTTGGTATGGTGATAACGTGATCATAGCTTAATCTATTTGGTATAGGGATAACGTGATCATAGCTTAATCTATTTGGTATGGTGATAACGTGATCATAGCTTAATCTATTTGGTATAGGGATAACGTGATCATAGCTTAATCTATTTGGTATGGGATAACGGGATCAGAGCTTAATCTATTTGGTGATAACGTGAAAATAACTTAATTTATTTGGTATGGTGATAACGTGATCATAGCTTAATCTATTTCGTGATAATGTGATCATAGCTTAATTTATTTGGTGATAACGTGATCATAGCTTAATTTATTTGGTATAGGGATAACGTGATCATAGCTTAATCTATTTGGTATAGGGATAACGTGATCATAGCTTAATCTATTTGGTATAGGGATAACGTGATCATAGCTTAATCTATTTGGTATGGTGATAACGTGATCATAGCTTAATCTATTTGGTATAGGGATAACGTGATAATAGCTTAATCTATTTCGTGATAATGTGATCATAGCTTAATTTATTTGGTGATAACGTGATCATAGCTTAATTTATTTGGTGATAACGTGATCATAGCTTAATTTATTTGGTATGGTGATAACATGATCATAGCTTAATCTATTTGGTATAGGGATAACGCGATCATAGCTTATATTAATTGGGTGACTGATGGTATGAACCTAGCTTATTTTTATATGGTGTTGGGGTAACGCCAGTAGTATAAAATCAGGTAAATAGGGAAAAAAATAAATGCATATATATATATACACGAGAGTTTTTCCAAAAGTAGTGTCTCTCGATTTATCCAGAGGTAACCATTACAATTAGATGATCAAACTGAATACAGTCGCTTCGTTACGTTATTCATGGAAGTCCTATCCTTCTACATTAGCTTACCCAAGTCCGGCGCATCGTCTCCAGCATAGCGGCAGGGCTTCAATATATCGGACATCCATTGAAGAGGCATTAAAGAGGAAATAGCCCGGACAAGCTGCAGGACGTGCTCTTGCAGCAGAACACTGCCGCGCTAAGATGGTGGCCGTCCAGAGTTTTTCGATAAGCTTGTTTTGCCTTTGTGCAATACGGCTTTGATTTCCGATCGCCATTTTCCAGCGGGTTCCGGCGGATTGATAGGCTTACGCCTCTCCGTAGCAGCCTGTCAACTTGAATGGGGGGGGGTGGCATGTTTTGAATCCGAAGGATACGAATTATGTCGCCACGATTTCCCTCGTAGAAAGAGAGGGGTGGTTAGTAAATATGACAGGTCTTTAGAACCGTCACACTAGAAAGCCTCTATTAGAACCTCCCCGTCAATTCCAGATGTGGGAGGAAACTTTCGCGGGCATCGGGCTTGGAAAGAAGAACGCGAAGCGGTATCGACTCCACGCGGAAAAAAAAAACAACCTTATCTTCCAGTCATCTTTATTCGTAAAGACGTCACCCCAGGTAGGGTTTAGTTGATTTTGTTTGTGTTTTTTTAAATGGCTCTTCGAACACTCGTCGAAACGATAATTTACAGCCACTTTTAAATCCAAGTTTATACCTTTTAACCTCTCACATAAATGGCTGCCACCCTGTGGTGCGTCTTCCTCAGACGATAACTCTTTTGTTGAGAAGTCTTAATTGCTGGCATCAATCCCTTGTTCGTCGCCGTTTCTGGTTTTTAATGGTTCCAAACACGTGTCTTTCGTAAAGCTATCACGGCAGTCGCTGACACGGCATCATTAGGGCACATGTTCATAACTAAAATAAGATAATAATCTTTGCTTTATCGTCGTTTTTACTTATCTCGTCCTCCCCCTTTTCTTGGACTACGGATTTTCATATTTTTTTCTTTCTTCTTGGCACCGAAATGAACTCTTACAAAAAAAGACAGAAGAAGAAGAAGAAGAAGAAGAAAAGGCGAGAACTGCACCAAATGGTTTAAAACAAAAGGAAAAGCCAGGAACCGTTCCAAGGAAAGCCGCCTTCTAATAGCGTCTGTGCACGTGTTTATCTGAGAGAGGAATGCCACCAGGGCGCGCCACCTGCTCGGTGTTATCGGTAATAACGGACGAAGTATTGGCTTCGCTCATTCACGGCTTTATGTCGACTCCGGTTATCTCTCCACCCGTTTGCCTGCCCGGCCTCGTTGCGATCTTTCGAACTTTATGTCGGTGGAAACCCTGTCAGCAAATTAACCCGAAGCATTTGTAGCCAGCCGGCCCCGTCTTTGCGAAAAAAAACAACAACAAAAAAAAACAGTGTTCGCATCAATGAATCGGAGCCGCTAGGGTTTGTTTTATACGATAAGTATCAGTAGCCGAGTAAGAGAGAGAGAGAAGAGAGAGAGAGAGAAGAGAGAGAGAGAGATGGAGATGGAGAGAGAGAGAGAGAGAGAGAAGAGAGAGAGAGAGAGAGAGAGAGAGAGAGAGAGATGGAGATGGAGAGAGAGAGAGAGAGAGAGAGAGAGAGAGAGAAGAGAGAGAGAGAGAGAGAGAGAGATTGGAGAGAGAGGAGGGGTGTTGTCTTTACCGTGTTCGGAATAAAGCGAGACCCGCGCATTAATACGACAGAGCTGGGTGGGCGTTAGATGGCAGTACTTGCAGTCCGCTCTGCCAGAAAGACAAACGGATCTGAAGAAATTATTGCTCTCTTAGGTCGACAGTTTTCGAGTCGACCAAATTCCAGATGGTTTCGCCAAAGGTGTGCCAACCACAGTTACATACAGCGAACGTTGCTGGCGACACTTTCTAGTCGTTTTTACCGTTAAAGAACAGCACTACTTTTTATACATTATATACACGAATATCCCCTTTCTTATTTAAAAGGTATTATTCTGTATTTTGTGTAAACATTTCTTTTTACTAATTTTTCTAAAGTCTTGGCATTTATAGCTCGTTAACTCATAAGGATCATGAAGAATAGATACAGAAACGTTTCCGAGTTCTTATTTTGAAAACATAGATGCATTATTATTATTATTATTATTATTATATTATTTATTATTATTATTAATTATTATTATTATTATTATTATTATTATTAGACTGGACTCTGATGCCTACTTTTCCGGTTCTAAGACACAGGTGTTCTACTCATGCGCTCAATGCAAAGAGCATTCTAATCAGAACCCTCTCAATTATCCCTTCGATAAAGAAACCGACAGAGACCGAAGAGTTCCCCATTAGGAATGGAGGAAGCAAGCGCATCTCTGGCAAGATGCCAAACCGAGAGCCCCCCCCCCGCACCCAGAACGAACTCGCAGCTTGTGAAAGTTCCCCAATTTGACTCCTACGAGGACGTTGAAAGAGATCGGTAAACAGTCCAAGAATAATTGTTCCCAATCAGTGCTCTAGAATCAAGGATTTCTGTTGAAGTTATGGCTTCCGTTCACTTTCGCTTTTCAATGTCTATGTGTGTATACATATTTGCTCTCAGATTTTCTTTAAGCGAAGCAAAGCAACTTTTTATTTGGCATTATCTTCTAAGAAAGAGTAGGTAAATAAATTAACACATAAAGATGAACCCATAGAAAACGTCAAAATTCTAAGTTGGCTATCCGTAAGCTTCTAGCCAGTCTGTGAGATATTTTCGTAGGAGCCATTCTTTTTTGGCGTCTCGGTGTACGTAAAAACGTTCTGCTGGAGGTCTTATTATAGAAAGGCTTCTGGTGTGCTTGGCTCGTTGGTCTAGGGGTATGATTCTCGCTTCGGGTGCGAGAGGTCCCGGGTTCGACTCCCGGACGAGCCCGACCGAGTCGGTATATATGTGTATAAAACGAAGTGCTGATTTCTTATCTCAAGTTCCGAGTTTTGGCCCTTCAAAATCTTGTTTTGCGATCCAAAATCGAAATGGTAATATACGTGAAGAAGCACCGTTGATGGGCGATTCGTGGGAATGACATGTGACGACTTTGACAGTTGCGAGTCGTTATTGCAGAAATTTTTGTGTTAAAAAGAGAAGAATATAATATGTATACTATTATCAGTAGCTTTCTTGCTGTAGACTGGAACTTTCTTTTTTTTTTGGTTTAGTGCATGCGTTAAAAAAGGTTAAGCATTACATTATTTATTAAAATAATTATACAGTAATGACGTAACGCCTTCCGGTCACGTGGAAAGGTTTAAGTTTTCCGGAAAGAGGGAGTTTGCCTACTTAAGCTGCTCCCTAGAAAATAGAACTTTCCTCAGCCGCCTCCCTGTTTGTCGAGAACCCCATCGTCTGTCGCCCTTAACTGTGAAATAGACAGACCCTTAAAAGCGATTAGCGAACCGACCGTAAAAGATACACAACTCTTTTACCTGTTACAGAAGATCTTGTTTCTTATGCATCAGTAGTTATTCCTCACACCTTTACCGTTTGCGTCATCAAAAGACGGTCAAGCAGAATTAAAAGTAGCAAGGATGGCTTCATTGAAAACTACTCTACTTCGACCTTGGCTCCCTCCCACTGCCAAATACGGCGCGTTTACTGCTCGCAGCCATTACTAACTTCAACATGGCGAGTGCCGCCACCGATGTATCATCAGTCCGCGTTATCTCCCTTGAATAAGAGATTTTAAATTTTCAAACAGAAAAATTATGGGGTGTTGTGGTTTAAAACGTCACTCAGACTCACATATTTCTTTTTTTAAAAGGAAAATTAGGAAAAAAAGAATTGTTGAATAATAGTTGAATTTAATGGTTAATAAACTATCACTCTGTGTATGCAAATATTTGTATATAGAATTTAAATCATCCAGCTTATTTATTTTGCTGTAATAATAATAATAATAATAATAATATATAATAATAATAATAATAATTAATAATAATAATAATAATAATTAATTCTTGAGGTTTGCTTATAAAGTGACTTTCGAAATAATTGCAAGCTTTAAGTTATTAACTCTAAAAAGCACCTTTTAAAAAAGTTAATCACGTACTAATAAATACCCAAGAAACAAGAATTTCTAGATTACTTAGCTTTTTATTTTTAAAGCCAGATTAATATTACAGCAGAGAGAGGATGATAGAGAGAGAGAGATTGAGAGAGAGAGAGAGAGATAGAGAGCGAGAGAGAGAGAGAGATGAGAGAGAGAGAGAGAGAGAGAGAGAGGAGAGAGAGCGAGAGCTTCTGCTTGTGCTTGCGACTAAGAGCAAACCCAGATATTTTAAATTGTCAGTCATGAAAGATGCAGGTGGCGGGAGGGTTCGGAGGAAAGATGAGTCTTACCATTCACGCAGCAGCTGCATCAGCGATAACTTAGTTGAACCGGCGTCTGTTAGAAGACTCTGGAGCAAATGGCTGGTAGGGATTTGCTGCGGGTCTATGAAATTAACGATTTGTACAGGGGAAGACCGAGAGTTATGGATTCTAAACGTGGCGTGGATCCGGTGTTTTCTTTTTAGTGGGGTGTGTGTTATGACCATGGCAGAACAGCAAAGAGCCTTGCGCTTGGTTAACCCTTTTCCCTTTGCTTCCTTCATGAATTCCCACACTTAAGCGAAATCTCGAAACTATACGGCGCTGACCGAATAACCCTTTTCCCAGCATCCAAGCGTCTGTAATGCCAGAGAAATTCGGAAGGTAGGGGATACCCGACAAACCTAACAGCACGCTATAAACTTCGGCTTCGTGCTCGAGTCGCGTGGCAACAGAGAACAGCAAGAGCAATAGGATGACAGAGCCTTCTCATCTCTGGACATAGGTTTATCTTCAGGGATCACCGCGAACATCCCTGGCGCTGTTTCTTGTTCTTCTTCAACGGTCGAACCCCCCTCCCATCCGTTCCCTCCCCGAACACTCCGGGCTTTCTCCCACATCTAAAAAAACACAACGATTCCTCGTAGGGCTTTTCTTGCCAAAGCCGGAAGTACCCCGTGTCTCTGGTGGCGAAGGATAAGCAACGCCGCCCTCTAGCGAATGACCGCGGAACTACAGCAAAGCTGTGTTCCAAAGAAGGGAGATCAGCAAGTTGCTATATTTTGAAATCGAGCTAAGCCGTGCTAAAAATACTTAATTTATTAAACTAGTGGCAGCCATCGTTCTTTATAGTTTTTAACTGGACAGCATTGTAACCATACGTCGGGTACTACAAATCGCCCATTGTTTCCTCTTATTGACCTTTATGGAAAATTAATTAAAACTTCTACATATACAGTTAATTTGTGCTCGGGCTCGGACATTCTTGTTCTTCTTTTTTCGTTTATAGATAAATGTTTACCCATAAATCTATTAACCAATTACTGGGTTATTAAAAAAAGAAGAAGAAAGCAAGAGGGAACTGGCAAATTAAGTAGTTGCGGGAAAGTGCTTTTAATTGTAGTGAAGTGCTTTAAGTTAAAAGGCGGCCCGGTCGAGGTGTCCGGCTGACCCGCAGGTATCGAATAGTTAATTAGATGAAACTTGGCACAGATGTTCATCACCAGTTGCAAGTGAGCATCCAGGAACATGGGAAATTAATAACCCCGGGAATCGTCTTGTCTTGATAATGATGGCAGAAAAGGTAATTCAATAAAATGGCGGCACCTATACCCGGTAAAACCGGTGCTAACTGCAACAGCAAGAAGAGAGAGCGAGAGAGAGAGAGAGAGAGAGAGAGAGAGAGAGAGAGAAGAGAGAGAGAGATCTGCCAAAAAAAAAGAACCCAAGTAATTCTCTCTCTCCATCTCTACGTACTGACGTCCATCTCTCTCTCTTTCTCTGCCCCTCTCTCTACGTACTGACGTCATCTCTCTCTTTCTCTGCCTCTCTCTCTACGTACTGACGTCATCTCTCTCTCTTTATCTGCCCCCTCTCTACGTACTGACGTCATCTCTCTCTCTCTTTCTCTGCCCCTCTTTCTACGTACTGACGTCATCTCTCTCTCTTTCTCTGCCCCTCTCTCTACGTACTGACGTCATATCTCTCTCTTTCTCTGCCCCTCTCTCTACGTACTGACGTCATCTCTCTGTCTCTCTCTCCACGAGGAAAGATGTTGTCATCTGTGTTGCTCAACATCATTAGAAACCGTTAACCCCCTCAGAACTGTTTAAAAAACAAGCGCACATTCCAGATTCTCTGATATCACAGCGGCAACTTCACCGTGGAGACCAAGAAGTGATGTTTCTCGTCTTTAGCTTATTATTTTGTTGCGATGAATAAAGAGGAATCCTTCCGTAAGTGGGCTTCAGTTCGTCCCCGCTTTTGCCGGGCGCTGCCATCGGGTGATGACGTCGACTCATCCGCGATTAGTCTAAATGGTACCATCAGAAAACCGAGTGAAAGCTTCAAATCCAGAGGCGATCAGACGAGTTAACATCGAGCAGGACACGAAGGTGTTAACAGTAAGCGGGGCCACCTTTGGCTGATCGACATTTTCGACCTTCCCGTGATATGGGTCCCACCAGAATTCGACAAAGGGCAGCAATTTTTAACCGTTTGTCCACGAGCAGCGCGCGTGGTCGGTATCCCTCTCGGGGCTCTGACGAGACTTGGCTCAACGGTCGACGGCATCCGAGCGGCCCCTGGGGTGGGGGCACAAGACGCAGTTTTACCCGCTGTTTCCGTTCCGTGGGACCAGTCCCCAATGGCTACTAACCCTAACCACCACAAAAAATCCTCGAATATTTTTTTCATCTTCGTGAAATTACATTAACCTTCACGCGACCGGTTTTCTTTTCGCGAATAGGTAATAACTGGCCAATGCGGACGACCGACCGTGCGGTGGAACGGCTCAAGGCTTCTGATTTCTGAAAGACTTCTTGGCGTTTACCATTCTTTAAACGTCTCACACGCGCACCCCGCGCCGATCGCCTCTCTTCCTTGGTGAATGCTTACGAAAAACGGGAGCCACGGAAGATAGCTACAAGGGGGCTGTGGACGAAGCACGTAATCTCTGTTTATCTGTCCTAATACGTACGTCTGGCACAAGATCTGCCGAATGATGCCGAGTTCCTCGTCTCTCGCGTTTCGGAGGCGCATTTCTAGACAAACTTCCACCACGTCTTCTAGCGGATAAACGCGTGTCTCGATTGCGCCCCTTTACCTACCCGGTATAGCGTTCGAACGGTGGAGGGGAAAGACAGTTCCCGGTGTCGGTGGGCCGCCCTCGCCTTCGCCGTCGCCGGATCAGAGATCAAGTGTAGACCAACGCAGCCGGTCAGTTACGGTATCCCGGTGACGGGTAGCAGATCGAGCAGAAAATGGCGAAGATCCGAACCAAGCCCCCCCCCCCGTCGCGCAGCTTTCCGGAAGTCCTCCCCCTTACGTTCCGCGCGCCGCTAAGATAAATAGTGGGTGGCGACACGAGTAGCTGGCCGGCTCTCCCTTTCTCGCTGCCGTAAGTTTGGTTACGAATTAATTCTGGCGCGTCAACACTGGCATCATTTCTGTTTGGAATAATTCGGTCCAGTCGGCGTGCTATTATTACCATAAATTAATTTATTAATTTAATTAATTAACTACATATGTAAATAATTTATAGTCCGTCTGTAACGAGTTCTCTTGACATATATATATATATATATTTAGCTTCTGTTGACGAGGGGCTGCTGTATTGGATGGTAAACACCGCTTTTCTTTGAATCTGAGAGATGCAGATAAAAGACCGTCACACTGATGTAGCATCTGAGGTGGCTGAAATAGCACGAAACTGACAAACCTATCAAAGTGAAGCTTCACCTCAACCAGCAGATGGTTCGAAACTACGCTCGTCGAGCTGAGCATGACGACTGTTGTATTAAATCTATTTGTTTCAGATCATTGCAGCTTTTTATTTTTCCAAAATAAAATACGTAAAATGTTTATTGACACAGACTGGAAAGTCGTCGTCTTTGTTTCGATATTAACGACTGCCGCAAAGAACCCCAAAGGGCCGTCTTCATTGATGAAGGCGTCCTCGGCGTCTTTAAGGCATTCGTTAAAGAACACGTATTTGAACACTCATAGACTGTTTTGAAACGAATCTTTTTTCTTGTCTCTCTCTCTCTCTTTAGATCTAAACCTGGATCGTGAAAAAGCAGTCAATAGTTTACGACTTGCCGTATTTAGTACCATGTCGAATAACGGCAGGACGAGGACCAACAGCGGGACAGATAACAACAAGGATGTTTCTTGCAAGATAGTTATTTTGGGATGTCCTGGAGTCGGCAAAACAGGTTGGTTCGTGATTTAAAAATCCGGCTCCCAGATATCATCAGCAGTGAACGATCTCCTGAAAATAACGATTAAAAAGAAGCGAAACAACGACATTATTTAAAAAAGAATTTTACATATTCTTCTAACCATAAAAATTGTAATCTTATTACATGTCTTTAGGTCGTCCACATATTGGATATCCCATCAGTGTCCATCTAAAAAAGGATATCAAAAGCATCAGAAAAAATCTAGCATAGAGCCAGAATGATTTCAAATTGTTATTAAGGTGCCATTCTTAATTATCATTTGTTATTAAAAGATGCTATTATATTATTATTATTATTATTTATTATTATTATTATATTATTATTATTATTCTTATTATTATTATTATTATTATTTATTATTATTATTATTATTATTATTATTATTATTTGATGATAACTATTATTTTGTATATATTTTTTTCTTCTTCCGCTCTTACTGTACGTTTTCTGACCAAGAGATTTATTAGCGAATATTGCCCAACGCTTGGTGAGTAATATTGTAATTATTTCTGTGGAATTAACTAAAAAATAATGTTAATTATAGAAGAAGAAAAAAATAGTAACGGTAATTTTGTTTTGATCGTACCATCTCTTCGGATGTGAAGATAAGGCAACAGCTGATAGTTTGTTTAGTAGCACATGGTAATTTTAATTAATATGAGAAGCTGTCGCTAAACGAAAGCCTACTTTCGCTTTTCGTAATCAACTAATATGCAGCGGGAAAGGCGATAGAATTACGCGGTATTGAACCGGAAACATTAAATAAGCTAAACGAAATGAAGAAAAACAAAACAACAACAACAAACAACACACAAAAAAAAAAACGTACAGAAACCGATAATATTAACCCTTCCCGTCTTTTGTAGACGGTAGCTTGTTTCTCGCGAATGAAGAGTGCAATCTGTTCTCGATTGCCAGAAAGAGTCGGCGTAAGGGAGAGTCCGAGCTGGGGCTCATGTTCGATGGAAACTGCTGCAGACTACGCTAACCCAATAATAATAATAATAAAAATAATCATAATAATAATAAAATACTAATAATAATAATAATAAAATAATAATAATAATAATAATATCTCTTCTATTTTCTACGCGAAACCGAAACAACCGGAAAAATTGCCATAAGTTGGCTTTTGTTGTTGCTGAAGTGATTAAAAGCTGTCGGATGATACCTAGTAATTTATCCTCTAAACAAAATAGCAAGAAGATTGGCTGGTGACCAAAATTAGTCTCCAGATTGGAATTGGTTGGTGGGGAGTAGGAGGATGAAGCTGATATCTCCCGTGTGCTGAACGAACAAATAGGAATAGAGACGTGTGGGTCCATGTGAGACGATGTCGTCGGTTGTTCGTCTCGTGCCTACTGCGAAGGAAAAGTGCAACTGTCTGGATGAATCGTGAAGCGAATGGTAGACCTTTCGCCGATGAACAACACTACCTTTTTATTTCTAGTGGACTTTCTTTCTTTTAATTAAATTCCGTCTAGCGCACGAGGAGGAGGAGAGAAACTTTCGTTTTGTAAGAACGTCTTGTCGCTAGCATAAACATTTTGTTTTCCATGAAACCAGAGACAGTTTCGGCGGTAGTTGCGCGAACCCAGTAGGCTCTGGGATCTGGCAGTTTCACCAAACGAGGTTATTCCTGACTTATACGAGAGGCCGGTTTGGGTTAATACTGAGGAGGCGTGAAGCCAACAACTT
>JACATO010001076.1:0-67500 GCA_018389105.1 Nautilus pompilius
GTTTATATTCGATGTTCCCTCCTCTACCGCATAGATTATGTTTAACCAGCATTTCTGTCTTCTTCGAAATGTCTGGTTTAGTTTCGTAATTTAGGTCTATTATACTTATTATGAGGGAATGTCTATTCTCTCCCGCACTTTTCGGTGCTCACCTTTCCAACGAACGCAGGCCCTACGATACAGGACATGAACCTGATCAGCCATTAAAAAAATCACTGCTTTCCATTTTTCCCCCATCTTGACAATAATCGAGAACAAAACACCGATAATCCATGAAAGAACAGTTCACATTTCGATCAACCAGTGTGTGTGTGTGTGTGTGGGGGGAGAGAGAGAGAGAGAGAGAGAGAGAGAGAGAGAGAGAGAGAGAGAGAGAGGAGAGAGAGAGAGAGGTAAATGGTAAATTAAGCCGGAGATTGCCGGAAAGAGAGAGAGAGATGGAGAGAGAGAGAGAGAGTAAATGGTAATAAGCCGGAGATGCCGGAAAGAGAGAGAGACAGAGAGAGGGAGAGAGAGAGAGAGAGAGAGAGGTAAATGGTAAATAAGCCGGGATTGCCGAGAAAGAGAGAGAGACAGAGAGAGGAGAGAGAAGAGAGAGAGAGAGAGAGAGAGAGAGAGAGAGAGAGCGATAGAAGAGAGAGAGAGAGGAGAGTAAATGGTAATACGAGATCCGGAGATTGCCGGAAAAGAGAGAGAGACAGAGAGAGGGGGAGAGAGAGAGAGAGAGAGAGAGAGAGCAGAGAGAGAGAAAAATATACCGGAGATTTTCGGAATCCCGTCTCGCGTTAATTTCACATTGCTACAATGGGGTCATGTGAGCCGTACAGATGTTTCAGCATCCGCCACCGCTGTAGCCGACCGCATCCATCAATACATCATCAAAAGACTCCCAGATCCGCTAAAGAAACGTGGCAAATTAATTTCTTAGTCTGTTTGCTTCGGGCCGAAAGGGACGACGACGACCGGGACGTCGATAAATCGTTGATGGAATGTACACCATTGTTCTCTTGTCCAATCGGTCTACGTACGTACTGCAGGCAAGTGCCACGAGTTCTGCTGGTTTGTGTGTGTGTGGGGCGGGGGGATGACGGTGGATGGTTCCGATTTACTTTTATAGATCTTTCCAGAAGGAAAAGTTAGTCAAAACCACAAATTTACCCGTCATACACATATACACCGCCCTCTTCTGCAACCAAAATGTACATGGGACCTTCAGTCTACTGGTTGATCGCCCGAGTATCGCACAAACAGCTGTTCAGCCAATGTTTTAAGAAAGCACCTGCTCACATTATACGTTTCCTCCGGTAATTTCTCTCCTCCCCCGACTATCAATAGATCCCCGCTTTTCCTTAACTCTAAAATCACAGACTTCCAGACTCTTCGGAAGTCCCCCCATTATTTTTTGTGGCCTTGAGCACTAATTTTTTTTTGGTAAAATTACAAACACCTAAGCCACAGTTGTTAATAACGCAAAGTGAGCTGTTATGTTCATTTCTACAACTCACAAACATCTACACTAGCGGTCATAATTGCAGACAACCGGTAAAATAATTCATCAAGCACAAAGGTGGACATTTTGAAGACAGAATTCTTTTGGTATAAATTAAAAATAAATATATATATATTTTACATGTGTGGATTTTATAACAGTCATCTGCTTACATACATGTGGTTATATGGACAGGTAAATTTATTTATGCATTAAACATATTTTATTGATAAGCATACAAAAGTGAACGCCAGCCCATGAGAGGCCGGAAAGTGTACACCAAGTTACATAGACCCTTGTAAATCTTGACAGAATTTTGTGCCATTCCAAGATATACTAGACTATGTATACTCAGTTAAAAAAAAAAACAGAACTTTGTCTAAGTATTCGTCCGGCACTCTAGACTGTCAACCCAAGTCGTCACCCCTAGACAAGCAAAGGTAGAGACTACGACTTGTTTGTGGTGTCAATAGCGTCGGGTCAACTGCTTGTCTGATAGAAACAGAAATTTCAATTGCTTATTGAGTATTGATAAGTCTATCTTTAGTGACATTTGCTAGAATTAACTGGTAAACATAGACCTTGCTTAACAATAAAATGATGAACATGGACTTTGCTTGAGAATTATTAACCCATTAAAAACAAAATATCATCTTCAAGGAATCAGTAAATATCAGTTAAGGTGTCTCTTTATCAGTAGATATCATTTCAAGATAGAATTCACTTCTGTTGACAGAACTAGTTACGAGTTGCGATCGCAGAAAGAGAGGAATGGTTTGCATGTGGGTTCTAGAGCTATGGGAAACAGGTTTCGGGTACTGAGAGGTAGCCGATCGAGGCAACACGAATGCTGGGATACTCAGAGGCGCTCTTCAAAAAATGGAGACGTGTATAGGCAACCAGCAATGATCGATCTCGCGGGCACCAATGTGTTGAGAGGTAAACATATTCTGAGCTTCGACAGCTGCGGAACCCCACGTTTTCTCTTTTATTATATAAACCTACAGCCCAAAGTTAGCTTTTCGGCGAGACGGCAGCAAACATCAGCTATGGGAGTCAATCGACCGTCTGGCACGGGTTTATTCGGCGTATCACGTTTTCCTTCAGAGGTGAAAACCTAAGTCTCACTGATTTATTCAAACGTTCCTCTTCAGTACCATGTCGAGTGGAATTTCCATTATGTTTGAATATTTAGCCTCTTTGTTCGTTTGAGTAAAACAAAAGGAAAAAAAAAACACTTGAACAATAGGAGGGAGAAACCGAAGTAATGCATTACTCGGCGCTGGAAACCTGCCCTGCTATAGGAATTAATTAATGAAATGAAAATGGATTGAGCCTGCCGTGTTTCCGACGGAGAGAAGATATATCGATTGCGAGATTTGGTTCGACAGCGGAATCAAATCGCGGTCAGAGAAGCTTGACATCCTGAATAGAGACACGGCTATCTGGAAACTGTAAATTTACAGAGAGAGAGAGAGAGAGAGAGAGAGAAGAGAGGATGGAGAGAGAGAGAGAGAGAGAGAGAGAGAGAGAGGAAGGAGAGAGAGAGAGGAGAGAGAGAGAGAGAAGAGAATAAAAATTCAAATAATGCGAAGTTCAAAACACGGACTAACTTCTCGGTTGGACAAGGCGATGGGCAGCTTTAATTTACTAAGAAAAGACTTCTATGAAAGCGCACACGTGGTAATATATCCCTTTAAAAAACCTAATTGCATCCTCGGTGCTGCGTGAAGATGTTTTTAAATCTTGGAAATGATGTTGAATTATTTCCGGTCAAGAAATCCAGAGTATAAAACAAATGTATGAAGTACAACTGGTCGTGGAAGAGAGTAGTAGAGACCTAAGCTATAGCGTACAGCCACAAGTTTTCAGAGATCTATTAAGACCCCTAATATCGATGAATACTTTTTAAAAGCTCGGTAAACCCTCTTTTCTGTTTTTTTTTCCTTCCTTTCATAAATGATAAGTTTGAATCCTTTACAAACCCTTTTTGCTGTTGTTGTTGTTTTAATTTTTCGGTGGAGTGCTAAGATTTCCCTTATTTCAGTATCATCCACAACTGGGTGTTGACGTGGATGGAGACGAGGCGGTCGGTCGGTCGCTCTCACCTCCGACCAGCCGGGCAACTGAAGCCGGGGTCTGGGAGAACGGGAAGTCGGAACAGGGTCATTTCTGACCACATGATCTCTGGCGAGGGGGGTGGGGGTTCGAAAAACACCCCGCGATTTCACCGTGACGCGGTGCTGTCGTAGAACTTTATTCCAGACGCCTATTTCCGCCTCCAAGGCAGGTAAGGCTCCCACACCTCGTGATTCAGGTTCCCCAATTTCTCGCTCCGCCAACACCCACACACACACCGCTACCGCCCCACCTTAAGTCCCTTAATGACACTATTCGTAGATCTGGGCTGAACTAAAATTAAATCCAACAAAACAAATATTAAGACACCTCGTCTAAATAATTTTTTAAAAAAACAACAACAACAATAATAATAATAATAATAATAATAATAATAATAATAATAATATAATAATAATAATAATAATCTCGGGACGACGCTCGTTTTTCAGTCCCCTCGTCAGCATCACACGCTGGAGATACTAGCCAATCAAAAACGCGACCACTGCCGTAAGCACTTCCGGGTGTCACGTGACCAACTGACTCTTCGCGCAGTACATTATCCCGGAGAAGACGCTACTCGGAGAAACCGGTTCTAGGAGTTCTTCGGACCAGATGTCCGGCCGTTGGATGCTGCGGTCAAAAGCCCGAGTCTGATTCCGGCAGATGACCGACTCATTTGGAGACGGGCCTTGCAAGTACGTTTTCGGGAAGAAAACCTACGGAGAATTATGGGAAAACAAGCGTAGGACGATTACAGGGGTTAATCACCCCCTTAGCGGATACCACCAACGATCTAAGTCGCGTTTGGAACCCTGACCTCGGGGATAACGACAATGATATTGACGACGACGATGATGATGACGATTGTAAGCTGTTTACCAGGTGCTGAAAAGATGAAAAAGATTCTGATGAATAAAAGTAACGGCTAAAGCGCTTTCTTCACATCACTTTCTAATCGGCTGTACCGTAATGTTCAGTTATCTGTTTGTTTTGCGTCACGTGGCAGCCAGCTTAGTTGGATTACCGGCCACAGACTGTAAACTTACGCTGCAACCGGAGAAGAGGAGCACCTTAATTTCGAATTTAAAGTCTCCCAAATAAAGTAAGCAATATAAAATAAATCAGAATATCCCCACCCCTTAATTGTCTTGTTCTTTTTCTTTTCCGTTTCGTTCTAAAAGATGACGTAACGTATCGGCGGCTCCGGCTCTTTTAGCCAAGAAGTTCGGAAGGACCCATCCGTCTGTCCAAACAACCGGTTTGGCTCAGTGCTCACGGCGACGGTCTCACACTCCGCGTGGTCTCGCTGTTTCACGTATATCACTCGTATACACGCGCCGTCGGTCGCCCGTGAGGTCGTTTATTATCTGGCGCGGACGTTCTAACGATCGACAGCCGGCGTCACGTGTGACCGAGAAATGGAGGAACTATTTACTAATACGGCTCGGGGTAAATAAACCTCCCTGTTTCGCGTTCTGGGAATTTCGTCCGGAACTGATAGCGGGCTCGGCTACCGGAGGAAGGGTGGGGCACCGTCTCTCTAATCTACTGCGAGAGATTCTGATTTATCTGACATTTTAAAAGCAAATTTCGCGCGAAGATTTAAGAACCGCTTACTTACGCGTCGTTTTGTTTGTTTGTTTGTTCTGAATTATACCCTTTTTTCCCCTCGAATTGCCTGCCTTGATCGACTTCTTCTGACTGCCAGGTACTTTTGGACTAGTTAATCGACAGTGGACCTAATTCAGATAAAAGTCCTCATTTTCTCCCGATTTAATAATAATAATTATTGATAAATTACACATTTTTAAATGTTGCAACTACTATAAAAAGTCTTTCATGTGAAAAACTATATTTCAGCTGCTAAAGAAGTTAATAAACTATGAACTGCAATATCTAATATAACATCAACGAACTGAGTGCTATTATACAAGTCCTTAGTTTTTCTACATCTTAATATAATGCATATGGGTGGAGACATTGTTTATTATGGTCATGCTAGAGAGTTTTTCTTCTTCTTTTTTATGAAGAACTGGAAAGTAGCATGGGGCGAGTGAGGCATCAAGCAGGGAGGGAAAGGCAGACAGACAGAGAGAGAGACATGACGTCAGTAAGGAAAGAGATGACGTCAGTACAGAGAGAGACATAACATCAGCAACAGAGAGATTACATCATCACAGAGAGAGACAGACATGACGTCAGTACACAGAGAGGGATACATGACGTCAGTGTCCAGGGAGAGAGATGACGTCAGTACTCAGAGAGGGATACATGATGTCAGTGTCCATGGAGAGAGATGACGTCAGTACACAGAGAGAGAGAGATACATGACGTCAGTATCCATGGAGAGAGATGACGTCAGTACACAGAGAGAGAGAGATACATGACGTCAGTATCCATTGAGAGAGATGACGTCAGTACACAGAGAGAGAGATACATGACGTCAGTATCCATGGAGAGAGATGACGTCAGTACACACAGAGAGAGATATACATGACGTTAGTATCCATGGAGAGAGATGACGTCAGTACAGAGAGAGAGAGATACATGACGTCAGTATCCATGGAGAGAGATGACGTCAGTACATAGAGAGAGATACATGACGTCAGTATCCATGGAGAGAGATGACGTCAGTACACAGAGAAAGAGATACATGACGTCAGTATCCATGGAGAGAGATGACGTCAGTACACAGAGAGAGAGATACATGACGTCAGTATCCATGGAGAGAGATGACGTCAGTACACAGAGAGAGAGAGATACATGACGTCAGTACACAGAGAGAGATACATGACGTCAGTATCCATGGAGAGAGATGACGTCAGTACACAGAGAGAGAGAGATACATGACGTCAGTATCCATGGAGAGAGATGACGTCAGTACACAGAGAGAGAGATACATGACGTCAGTATCCATGGAGAGAGATGACGTCAGTACACAGAGAGAGAGAGATACATGACATCAATGCACACACAGAGAGACATAACATCAGCAACAGAGAGATTACATCATCACAGAGAGAGACAGACATGACGTCAGTACACAGAGAGGGATACATGACGTCAGTGTCCAGGGAGAGAGATGACGTCAGTACTCAGAGAGGGATACATGATGTCAGTGTCCATGGAGAGAGATGACGTCAGTACACAGAGAGAGAGAGATACATGACGTCAGTATCCATGGAGAGAGATGACGTCAGTACACAGAGAGAGAGAGATACATGACGTCAGTATCCATGGAGAGAGATGACGTCAGTACACAGAGAGAGAGAGATACATGACGTCAGTATCCATGGAGAGAGATGACGTCAGTACACAGAGAGAGAGATACATGACGTCAGTATCCATGGAGAGAGATGACGTCAGTACACAGAGAGAGAGATACATGACGTCAGTATCCATGGAGAGAGATGACGTCAGTACACAGAGAGAGAGAGATACATGACGTCAGTACACAGAGAGAGATACATGACGTCAGTATCCATGGAGAGAGATGACGTCAGTACACAGAGAGAGAGAGAGATACATGACATCAATACACACAGAGAGAGAGAACCATTCTTATCTTCCAATTTTGTTCATAGTTCAAAACGAGCAGAATCTGATCAGCTCTAATGGTATTTATCGTAGGTTTTTCTTAACGGACTCTGTGCGTGATCGGTGTATTTGTTGTTGCTGCTGATGTTTTTTTCTTCTTCACCGTGTTTAAATCCGACTCCTGCGGTTCTTTACAGATGGCGCTTCAAGCATTTTATTTGGATGCGTTTCTAATGAATTCGCAAGCCGCGTGTGCGGAATATTTCCCAACCTACGACAATTTGCTTTCATCTCTTTTCTCTATCGAACGGACAAGAAGCGAGAAAGCAAGTAGAAGGGAGGGAAAGGGAACCAATTCGCCATTGTTGCTGTGTTTTTTGTTCGGTTTTCTTTCTTCTTTTTTCTAGTTCTTTGCGGGCGTCTTAACTCAAGTCTCTTGCGCCGAAAATCACGGTTAGCGCCAGTCGTTGTTTCCGCGTATATTGTAGTAGGGTTAACTCGGAGTTTCCTTAATTTCCTCGCGAATTTTTTTAACGTCCCTCCCAACTCCCACTAATTAAGTAAAGAGTTTAAAGAAGATCCCCCTGCCGGTTTCCTCGCCAGATGCAAACGAGGACTCTGCGGCGAGCCAGGACTTGGAAGGGTTAACAGGCTATGAGTAGTGCGCGCGGTTTTTCAGAATTTCCCAGTCAGTAAGTGTCGGCTCCATTTCTCGCTGTCGCCGCGTGACTTTTCCGCCTAAATGGCGAACCATCTCACCTACTTCCCCCAGCAACCGCCGCGGAATCCAAGGGCGTTAGCGGTCTCCAGAGACGGGGAAGGGGCTCCTCGTCCGTCATCTGTCTTTCTCAGCACTCGAGCGGCTCACCGACCGAAAACCGGGTTCGGCTGGCCGGCCGGAACGATGTGTTCGTTCGTTGTCCCAGCAACCGAAGCAGGGGGACTGAACCCGCCGGTTAATGTAGGCCTCGTTTCTCGTTTCCATAGAAACGTGAAGAAGTGGAAAGTATCAGTTTAAAAGAAAAGAAAAAAAAAATAACCCACGAAAGTAGAATTTTTCGTTGTTTTTTTTAAAATAATAGAACTGAATGTTATTTAACGTTGCACAACAATCCAAGGTTCCGCTTGATATAGAATTGATATTTAATGCAGTTTTCTGATTTCTTTTACATAAGAAGGATATATGATGCATATGCAAATAAGTGTCACATTCATCCTCTATTTCTGTCTCCTTAAACTGGAGAGGTAAAGCCCACCAATGCTGGATAACTCTTCATGATCGCCTCTAAGCTTTCGATATACTTTTACTTTTAGTTTCTTCACATCTCATATGAATGAAATAAGAAAAAAAAATATTTTCAAAAATTATGTTTACAAATGTGTGTTGTATTACTGGCCTAAAGCCGGTTAATTTATAGACAGAAATGTCATTTGATCGCTAAGGCTTTTACTTTTGATGTGGTAAACGACCAATGTTTTAGCCCACTGCGCCATCTGCCCGAATATATGTCACTATTTTGGATACTTAGACCTATCTCTCAGTTAATAGGGGTAATTAGCATATTCGGCTACAGAACCCCGAGTTTCTTTCACTTCTTTTTTCGTAGTCACGCTGCTCACGATCAATGGCAGAACACTGTCCGCTTGAGGCTTGGTGATCACATGACCAGCCGTGATAGGTCGATGACGACTTGAAGAAGCCTCTAAGCAGGTGTCCGTAAAGAAAAACAGGCCGAGACAGGTATGCGGCTGTGAATCCGAGTAAACTTTCATGCGAAAAACTGCCTCTTTTCTCCTTTATTCGATTCTCATCCCCCCTTTTTTTAAGAAGGACTGTATTCGTAATTGTACCACTCGCTGCAGTGCTTTAAGTATTTGTTTTCCTGGAAATTCAGAATGTCTGACAGTAGTGTTTTGATGTTAATTCGGTAAAAATGGAGGCGATCGTTCCTTCGACTAACGACCTCACTTCGCTATGGAAAACAAATTTTAACATCTAGAAATCTGTCCCGGGTTTCAAATGACTTTGGCGCCTGTGCTATCAAAATCAGCGGTTCAGATGGAAAGTGTTCCTAATCCCTCTACTAAACGGATCTGATTAACAATTACGGTTACTGGGTTGACTTTCGGGTCAATGAAATAACAGAACTTTATTCGTGGTTCTGTTATTTCATTGATATATATGCCAAAACAAAAAATTAATTCAGTTAAAAAATACTTATTTTTATGTTCTTTACAAATAAATATTGTTTCCATGTTGCATTTTTTTAAAAAAAAAAATTGTTAAGTCGTCTGCATTCGTGTTTTAGATAACCTCGTTTAGATGTGAAATAACTGAAATGATCAGAACACCGTTTGTCTGCAGATATGGCCCGGAGTGAGAGATAACGGAAGAGGACAAATGTGAAGTGATAAAATGGTTTGGCAGACGAAACCACACAAAACAAACATCCAGAGAGAGAGAGAGAGAGAGAGAGAGAGAGAGATGGCGTCAGTACAGAACGAGAGAGAGAGAGAGAGAGAGAGAGAGAGAGAGAGATGGCGTCAGTACAGAACGAGAGAGAGAGAGAGAGAGAGAGAGAGAGAGATGGCGTCAGTACAGAACGAGAGAGAAAGAGAGATGGCGTCAGTACAGAACGAGAGAGAGAGAGAGAGATGACGTCAGTACAGAGAGATCGCATTTAAATGCATTAAAATTTCGAATTTCGATAAAGGAATCTTGTTATTTCTTATCTAACGACTGATTAAGTTTGTTCAAGTGCTAAATTTTATTCACTGGGCGCTAACTTTTGATTACATACACGGGCGCCGTGGTCTCGATGGCGCGAGTTCCAACTCTCTATTACAAATCCCAGTTGCAATAGAAATTCCATAAATGGAAAGTTAAAAAAAAACAAACAAACAAAAAACATCGAAACCTTCCAACTCGAAGAGTCTGGTGAAAGATTTCCCACTTTCGGAGATTAGAACCTTTCGCCCCTTAGAGGTGCCTTTTGAGTACGTGTTTTCGTCCCAAAGAGTTGTCCGCCCCTGTTCCTCCATTGCCATGCACAGCTCTTCCAGAACAACACGCATCCCATTAAGCGGCTGCTGTTGGACAGGGCGACACACGTCCAGACCAGCGGTAGACGGGACGACCAGTACTTCTTCGCGTGTAATGCTATCTTACCATTATGTGTTGTAGACGCCTACAGTGGGTCGCCATTAGCTGTTTTTATGCGGTGCGCGGAGTATTAGTGAGCACTCTACGCCAGAGGGCGGTAAACTTTGCATTTCGTTGAATTATGAGCCCCCCCCCACATCCGCTCCAAAGTTGTTCCCTCAACCCTTCCGAAGATGCCCTCCTCCTCCCGCTCTTCGTATACGACGAAAGACTTCAGCACCCGAGCTGTTATCCGACGACTGGCCGGGATTAAGCGTAATGGCTGACAATACAGAGCGGTCGTTAGTTGATGGATATCACCGGCGGTCCTCTCCGAAAGTGTCCCCGCCCTCACACGTGCTGCTGCTGCTGCTGCTGGTAGATGGAGCCCCTCAGTTTTCTCGACCCGATTGCCAAGCCAAATGAATCGGTATCGCCAGCAAACCCGTCATTTATCCGCTGATGATTCTGTGCCGTGTTTTACAATGGCCGAGTCATCGGCAAAGGATAGTGGTTCACGTAACCAAAACACTTTTCTTTTAATGAACACTGGCCAGATTATATAAGCGCCCCCCACCCACCACCAGTTCTTAATCTCATACAAACACTTCACAATTTATAAAAGCAGCCGTCAAGGACACAGTGGAAAGCGTTTGTGGCGAGAAATAGGAAAGTGATGTTGTGCTGCCACTAGCTGGCACTTATTTATTTGTTCCATTATGGAATCGTCGAATTATTTGAATGGATTTATTTTGGCAATCAAATTTTAAGAGAAATGCCCATAATCAGCCCCTTCCAATTGTGTCACGTAGGCTTTGGTGGTAAAATCAATTAACGCAATACCACGAGGTTCTTCAGGTAAAAAAATCGTGCTTTGGATGGCCCTTTCTCTTCTGAAGCCACATTGACTTCACTTAAGGCCTTTTCACATATTCATCTATTCTTCTGAGTAGATTTTAGCCAGTAACTTTCCAGCAATCGAAAATAAGCAAAATTTGCTTTTGTTTTACTGAACAGTGATGGTAAATTCCCCAGTTCCCTAACAGTCCAAAAAATAAAACATGGTGATTTTTTTTTTAATTTTAGAAACGTTCCTTTAAATTCGTAAACTTCAGCAAATATACTTTCAAGACCTGGAGCCCTTACTCATACTCCCATGTTCAATAGAGCACTCCACAAGGTTTGGTGGTCAAGGTCTTCGACTAATGGATGCTGTTTGATCGTGTCTTTATCCTTTGATCAGTCAGCTGGTGGACGTTTGAGCAATTCTTGAAAATGTTTATTTTCCATCTTTCTGTATATCATCTTCGGTCCAATATGACGTCAATTTGCTCCTTTCTGGACTAATACTCCTTTCAGGATTGCGGTAAAAAAACAACAACTTTAAAGTCATATTTACCTTCTAGGTCTTCAGCTTCGTTTGCTTTATTTTCCCACCATTAATTTTACATTTTTTAAATTTTTTTTGCAGCAATTCTTTACCGAAACAGCTTAGTGTTTAGTTTTCGTATCCAAAAATTTGTTTATTTCTCTCTTCACTATAATTAAGATAATGATAAATTTTACACGAGATTCACCTCGTTCATCTTTTCCTTTGCCCGACCAAAATAAAGTCCAATTCTTCTTTTTTTTTCCTCTCAGCAGGCCGCCATTTTCTCTTTCCGGCTCCATTAGTCTCGCGAGATTAAACGAGGCTATCATCTTTAACGTAGGCGTCAGAGCAACAGTTGTTTGCTTTGTTTACAATTACAATCATTTCGGACAGCGTGGCCCCGTGGAATTCAGAGACCCTTCAGAGAGCACTGTTCCGGAAACTAATCTTCCCTACCACCTTTAATCAGATGGCTTCGTGTACTGATAGCATTTGGTTCGCGGTTCTCCCTGGAGATTTAAACAGACAGTATTCTCAGAAGTAGCTGATGATGATTTAAAGTAAAACTGGCCTGATAATAACCATCCATCTCTCTCTCTCTCTCTCTCTCTCTCTCTCTCTCTCTCTCTCTCTACTGATGTCATCTCTTTCCGTACTGACATCATCTCTCTCTCTCTCTACTGACGTCATCTCTTTCCGTACTAACATCAACTCTCTCTTTACTGACGTCATCTCTTTCCGTACTAACATCATCTCTGTCTTTACTGACGTCATCTCTTTCCGTACTAACATCATCTCTCTCTTTACTGACGTAATCTCTTTCCGTACTAACATCATCTCTCTCTTTACTGACGTCATCTCTTTCCGTACTAACATCATCTCTCTCTTTACTGACGTAATCTCTTTCCGTACTAACATCATCTCTCTCTCTCTCTCTCTCTACTGACGTCATCTCTTTCCGTACTGACATCATCTCTCTCTACTGACGTCATCTCTTTCCGTACTAACATCATCTCTCTCTTTACTGACGTAATCTCTTTCCGTACTAACATCATCTCTCTCTTTACTGACGTCATTTCTTTCCGTACTAACATCATCTCTCTCTTTACTGACGTAATCTCTTTCCGTACTAACATCATCTCTCTCTCTCTCTCTCTCTACTGACGTCATCTCTTTCCGTACTGACATCATCTCTCTCTACTGACGTCATCTCTTTCCGTACTAACATCATCTCTCTCTTTACTGACGTAATCTCTTTCCGTACTAACATCATCTCTCTCTCTCTCTCTACTGACGTCATCTCTTTCCGTACTGACATCATCTCTCTCTCTACTGACGTCATCTCTTTCCGTACTAACATCATCTCTCTCTCTCTACTGACGTAATTTCTTTCCGTACTAACATCATCTCTCTCTTTACTGACGTCATCTCTTTCCGTACTAACATCATCTCTCTCTTTACTGACGTCATCTCTTTCCGTACTAACATCATCTCTCTCTCTCTCTCTCTCTACTGACGTCATCTCTTTCCGTACTAACATCATCTCTCTCTCTCTCTACTGACGTCATCTCTTTCCGTACAGACCTCATCTCTATCTCTCTCTTTACTGACGTCATCTCTTTCCGTACTAACATCATCTCTCTCTCTCTACTGACGTCATTTCTTTCCGTACTAACATCATCTCTCTCTTTACTGACGTCATCTCTTTCCGTACTAGCATCATCTCTCTCTTTACTGACGTAATCTATTTCCGTACTAACATCTCTCTCTCTCTCTCTCTACTGACGTCATCTCTTTCCGTACTAACATCATCTCTCTCTCTCTCTACTGACGTCATCTCTTTCCGTACAGACCTCATCTCTATCTCTCTCTCTACTGACGTCATCTCTTTCCGTACTAACATCATCTCTCTCTCTCTACTGACGTAATTCTTTCCGTACTGACATCATCTCTCTCTCTACTGACGTCATTTCTTTCCGTACTAACATCATCTCTCTCTTCTCTCTCTCTCTCTCTCTACTGACGTCATCTCTTTCCGTACTAACATCATCTCTCTCTCTCTCTCTCTCTACTGACGTCATCACTTTCCGTACTGACATCACTCTCTCTCTCTACTGACGCATCTCTTCCGTACTAACATCATCTTCTCTCTCTACTGACGTCATTCTTTCCGTACTAACTCATCTCTCTCTCTTTCTCTCTCTCTCCTTCTCTCTACTGACGTCATCTCTTTCCGTACTAACATCATCTCTCTCTCTCTCTCTCTCTCTCTCTCTACTGACGTCATCTCTTTCCGTACAAAATCCTGTCTCGAAGTAAATTTTTATTGCTCCAGAAAGAAAAATAACAAAACGGAAGAAATAAACAAACAAGAGACAACTTCTTTTTCTCTCCCAAGAAATGGAACAGCTCAACGCCCAGTTAAAACTGTCTGTTGCAAAGCGTTAATTTGGTTTATCGGCACCATAGACGAAACACCGTCTGGGATTAAGGCCTGGCCCAAGTACCATCGAGTAATTACTTAGTGAAAAAGGGATCATTTTGACGCTTTAGTTACAGAGATAAGAGGGAGACGGTTTGACGCATCTTCTTCTAAAGTTTATTATACGAGTTTAGCAATATTCGGCGACTCGTGAAACTTTCGGTTCCTTGGCATTTTGGTTTATGAAAATAGGTAGTGAACTTCATAAATAAATTCAAAATATTTCTTCAACTTCCGTGGCGCCAGTTTATTTAAAGTAAACAATATTTAAAGCTATATATGTGTGTGTGTGTGCACGTCTGACTACAATAACGGAAAACTAAGCTAGTATGGCTTTTATCAAGCGAACTGCACGTGTGGTCGTCTAGAACACGTGTTCTGCTGAAGATAACCAGAGGTTCTCGGTATCAGGAGACGTTCTGAGCAGTACGTGGTGGAACTGAGCTTGAGCTAGGCCGGTGAGCCGCCCAGCACGTGTATCTGCTAGAAGACGTTCTTCTTCCCTTCCCACATTTCCGCGAGGGTTTCAATTAAAGATGAACTCGATGAACTTCACGACAGTCTTAAAGTTGAATACCCGACGTTCAACGCACTAAGTAGGCTATTATTATTATTATTATATTATTATTATTATTATTATTATTATTATTACACTTCTTATTTTTGAGACTGTAAAAATGGTATTTTCTTTATAAAAGACGCTTTAAAATATCTGTTCTATACAAATCTACTAAGCATACGAAGCAAAACTAAATATATGCGTATTTATTCATTTCTCAAGTTCACCTTTAAACCTTTTTCTGTTTCTTTATTGTCTAACATTCGAACACAGACATCTAAATTTCCGATTTTCAATCTGTTTTTTTTTTTAAAGAAAATTCACTGTTTTTAATTTTCTCTACCAATCGATTTTTCGGATATACACTAAAATGTTAGGAATAGGAGGTCGTACCGAAAGCAATGAGCCATAATTAATTCCAGCAAAACTAATATTCGGACAGAGGTGTAATGCGCTGCTTTCTACATAGTTGAAATCGGTAGTTCCGTTGTTACTCCGCAGGTGGCAGCACGGTGGCCACTGCAGCTGGCGTCTGCCACGAATAGTGGATTGAAACGAGGAGCCGTGTTGAAGTTCTTTCGGAGAACAGGTGCGAGCCCTAGGAAAATTCCTGTGTGGTTGCAGAATTCGGATAGTGAGCCGACCGCCCGGTATACGAGGCGAAACTGCCGGCATCTGTCAATGGACGAGGAGCTGCCGACTCCATTCATTAGTTCGTCTTCTTCCCAGGACCGGCCCCTGTTCTCGGGTTTCTTTCTCCTTAGAACTCTCTTCTGTTTCTTTTGGGTTTGTTCCGGTAGATCTACGGTTTTACATATGAAGACATTGTTTACATACCTGGCTCTTTAGTTAGCTGGTAAATTAACGCGTTATTTGTTTACCCCTATCTCTGTTCGAACAAAGCAGCTTCTCTTCTGGCCGACTTAGGAAGTTCTCGACAAGGACCCGACTGTCGACCTCGTCTACTTCACCTCGCCGGGAAATTCCGGATTTGTATGTCTTCAGGAGCATCAGACAGCCGGAAGTGGCAATCACGGCTCGTTGCGGCGGAAGAGCGGAAGTTGGTGATACTGGGCGGCGGAAAATATTCGGGACCTAGCTCCTGACCCCTAACCTTGGGAGGCAAGATGGAGAGCAGATGTTGACCGCTAGTACGTATTCTCGTGATAGCCAGAAACAAAAGTTGAGCAATAAAATAAATTGTTTGTGACGAGAGTTGGTGGAGGAGGGTTAGGGGGGAAATTGGATTGTCAACCGGAAACGGAAGTTAAGAAAAGCAGAACTTATCTCTTGTCGTCTTAAACCAATATGGAAAATTAAGCAGAAGCAATTCCACTTTCGTATTTTAATCTATTTTTTAAAGCTACATCCTTACGAATATTATTTTTTCTCAACGCTATCACTTTTGCATCTTCACCAAGGCATTTATCCGTTAGTTCCAAGACCCGCTCGTTAAAAAAAGTTTTGATTTTAGCATCATGTTGTTATTATTCGCGGGACCGGAATGAACCGAAAAGGAACGAGGTCTACCGAGGTCGGCTGACGACGACACGACCTCTCTTACGCGTGCTCTCGTTCGGGGAACGCTAAATAAGTCTCGAGCTTCCACTCGTGGTAAGAATGGAGCCGTAATGCAGACCTCATCAAACACTTCTCGCGTATCAAGGGGTGGGGGGTAAAAGCTACTTTCCCTCCGGAAATGGCTGCGATCCTCCTTTTGCCGGAAGTGGTTTCTACCATCAACGATGTGCTGTAAGAGGTGGAAGCTATGATAGGGACAGAATACGTATCCCTACTCCGCCCCTTATCTCTTTACTGTTATGAAAGTAAGGAAAAAAAAGGAGAGAGAGAGAGAGGTGTCGATGACGTCAGCACAGAGAGAGATGGTGTAAGTACAAGGAGGGAGGGAGGGAGAGAGAGATGACGATGACGTCAGTACAGGGAGTGAAGACATCGGTACAGAGAGAGATGATGTCAGCACAAAGAGAGATGGTGTAAGTATAAGGAGGGAGGGGAGGAGAGAGAGAGAGATGACGATGACGTCAGCACAGAGAGAGATGGTGTAAGTACAAGGAGGGAGGGAGAGAGAGAGAGATGACGATGACGTCAGCACAGAGAGAGATGGTGTAAGTACAGGGAGGGAGGGAGGGAGGGGAGAGATGACGATGACATCAGTACAGGGAGTGAAGACATCGGTACAGAGAGAGATGACGTCAGCACAGAGAGAGATGGTGTAAGTACAAGGAGGGAGGGGGAGAGAGAGAGAGATGACGATGACGTCAGCACAGAGAGTGATGGTGTAAGTACAGGGAGGGAGGAGAGAGAGATGACGATGAGTCAGTACAGGGAGTGAGAATCGTACAGAGAGAGATGATGTCAGCACAAAGAGAGATGCTGTAAGTACAGGGAGAGAGGAAGAGAGAGAGATGACGATGACGTCAGTACAGGGAGTGCTGACATCAGTACAGGGAGTGATGACGTCATCACAAAGAGAGATGACGTAAGTACAGGGAGGGAGGGAGAGAGAGAGAGATGATGGGAAAGAAATGAAACATTTTATTTAAAAGCAACAACAAAAAACAGGTGATGGAGAGTAGACTGTGGTTTAGATTCGGTTGTCGAGAAAGAAATAAATAAGTAGAAACAAACTTTAAACTTGGCGATGGTCAGAGTTAGCAAGATTATGGATGGGAGGGTTGGTCGCGACGCGAACAAAACAGATAATTTAAGAGATGTTTGGAGTAGAGAAGTTTGTGCTGCAGCAGAATGCGCGATCCCGCGTGGAAATGAGCGGAAATTCTCTCCCCTCCCCCACCCCCATCATAAGCGTTCTTCGAAATCAAACTGCAAAATGTAGAGAAACAAATAATTTTGGCTTTGTGGTGTGTCACGTGCCGTTGAATCTTTAAGAGCCGCTTAGACGCTGGAAAATTCGGACCAAGAGAGAGTGAAATGACGCCATGTTGTGTCGCTTTAATAATCTCTGATATTTCTTGACTGTAAGAAAATAAAAATAATTTATAACTCACAGAGGAGAGAGAGAGAGAGAGAGAGAGAGAGAGAGAGAGAGAGAGAGAGAGAGAGAGAGAGAGAGAGAGAATTATTATACATTTCTCTGGTTGAGAGTTGCTCTTCTAAACTTAGGCAGCATTTTGTCATTTTCACTATCGTTCCACGACTGCAGAACATTTTAACTTGACACTCGGTTCTGAACCGTTCTCTTTAGTCCATCCCAGAGGAGTTCAGAAAGGTCGAGATCTGGAGATTGAGGTGACCAGTCTATCGTTTTCAGAATTCCGCCCACTTCTTTTCGCCATAGTTATAATTTATTGAGTTTTGAAGCTTATCCGAGGTCACTGTCTTCTTGATGATCAGGTCGGCGTTATCAGCTGATGCCCGGGGGTGGGGGAACAGCATGATGCTGCAAAATTGCATGGTACATTTCCTTTGTAAGAATTCCCTCATTTCGATTAACTTTTCAATATGAGAGCCACCAAGCAGCCCATGCTTTCAAATTTCCTTCTCCATGCTTAACTGAATGCATCCCCAACCCCCCAACACTGATTATTACGGGCCTTTTCTTGGTACCAGGCTATCTTCAAAGATTTCAGATATCTTATGCGACGATAATAGCTTGTGCCACTGTGTACTTATTCCCTGTAATCCCTTGCCAAATCAAGCCGATTTTTGGTTTAACGTCTGATGGCATCTGAAGAAGATTCCCCACCAAGCAAACTGATCTCTCTTAATTGCTTTTCGATGGTCGTCTTAAGTTCGTGCTGCAGTTAAACGTAGGTCAGCTGCTAGTTGTGGGATGGTAAGGAAGCCCTTTGCTTTTTGCTTTAGACTCTAATATTATTGGCATGTGATTTTCCGCCCTCCCCCCCAGATTTCTACGTTTCTTCTGTTGCCGATTGTACATGAGGCTGCCTTGCCAGCGATCGTCTCGATTAGTACAGAGTGAAAAATTCCTACTCGTCCATCTGTTTCACATCATAAACGAACTAGCTTCTTTAAGTGCTTTGTGTTGAGTCATTTTACTTGCTGATCAGCGACAACAATGGGATTTTTTTTTCCCGCTGAAAAGTCATTAAAAGTATTCTCCTCCCGTTTCTCTCTGTACTGACATCATATCTCTCTCTGCTGACGCCATCTCTCTGCTGATGTCATCTCTCTCTGTGCTGACGTCATCTCTCTCTGCTGACACCATCTCTGTGCTGACGTCATCTTTCTCTGTGCTGACGCCTTCTCTCTGCTGATGTCATCTCTCTCTGCTGACACCATCTCTGTGCTGACGTCATCTCTCTCTGCTGACACCATCTCTGTGCTGATGTCATCTTTCTCTGTGCTGACGTCATATCTCTCTGTGTTGACGTCATCTTTCTCTGTGCTGATGTCTTTCTCTTGATGACACATCTCTGTGCTGACGTCATCTTCTCTGTGCTGACGTCATATCTCTCTGTGTGACGTCATCTCTCTCTCTCTCTCTCTTCTCTCCTCTCTCTCTCTCTCTCTCTCTCTCTTCTCTCTCCTCTCTCATATGGTCAGCGTTGACGAAGAAAGGATAGAAAACCAACAAGTATTATTATATTTTCCTACAAAAATAAAAATATATGGAGTGGTCGCCAAAATGGCCCCCAGCTCCTTATGCCCTTGAACAAAATATCGCGTGTACATTAGGTCTATGACAACTTTTGGTGTTCACAGAACCCCAGACTTAAAATATCGTTAATGCAGTAACCACTTGATTAAGGAACATTCCTATTTTAAATAAGTAATCAGAAAGAAAATAAATGATTAAATACTTCATCGGTCGCGGAATAATCCCAGTCTAGCAGCAACAACAACAAGCGGGCGGTGACATAATTGTGGCTTGTGCTGTATATTGTGTATTCCTAACCCTAAATGGCTGCCCTCCCCCACGTCTCTGAAGCAGTTCTCCATTTACTCTCAATTACGACGTTAGCTGCCATCATCCTGTTCGTGTCTTTCCCTTCTTGAGTCATCAGTTTTTATTTTTTTTTTGTTTATAGAATGGAGTATCGTGTTATCGCCTCTATTAGGATTTGCTTGGTCGCACACAAAAAAGGTTTTCCATACGTCGTCCTCGAACCGCTTTTAATAGTTAACTCGTTCATGTTTAATATCCCAAAGCGATCGTTCGCGGATCGGTTCCACGTCTTCAGCAGCTGCCGCTAATATGACATCTCGGATTTTTTCGGCCTGGGATGACACCAGATGGCGCGAGCATCGGCCGTACCGGATAGAACCGTGCCACGTAACCGCATGAACAGATCAGCGACGAGATCGGTGTGGAATCTCCGACGACGGAGACTGTAGACGGGGCGCGGAACACAGCTGAAGATTCGGCCGGGGGGGAGGGGGAGGAGGAAGGAGTAAATTTCTTTCGGAAGAGAGCTGCCGACACTTTGTCACTCGTTCCCGCTCATTCGGAATTCGCTTTTAAAGCGGCGATTACTTCCCTTACCCCGCCTGTCTTGTTAGACGCTGAAAGTGTTCTAACTTGACACCGGTCACGGTGTCAAAAGACTGAATTTCGGATTCGGTCTAACCATCGCGGTAACGTCTTCATAATTAAAGTATTTTGATTTTTAATTTGATGTTTCGATGAAAAATCATCTCTAATTCATTTTCAGTAGAGAGAATCCGATGATCAGGTTTGCATGGTTTTAAATATGAAATATTGTAAATGCCTTGTAAAGATGGCCTTTCGGTTCTTCACGTAACCCCATTAAAGATGAACTTCCGTCAAGTTTTTTTTTCAGTGATAACGGAGTAATTAATACCTTATTGTGTTTAGAATATAGCAGAACGAAAAACGAACTTTATGCTGTATTGACAAGAATCTTAACCGAAAAAAAAACAAAGAATTAGAAGAATTATTCGCGCGAAAAGCGACAGTTTAAAGGTAAACTGATTTTTTTTTAAAAAAAGAACGGAAGTTTTATGCAAGTCACCTTTAAGAGTTCAACTCCGACTTTCAGCAGTAGAACGAGGTTTCTGTGCTGGGAAATTGTCCCAGGAGTGAGGTCTTGGCACAGGAAAACACTTCCACAATGGGATTTCTGGCCCAGTAAAGTGCAGTGGGAGAATCAATGGCGATCGCGGTAATTCGTCGAGGAAGGGGGGGGCTAAATCTTGTTTACATAATGACAATGGACGTGTCAACGTTCGGCGGTAACAGGAAGTGCTAATTGTTGGCGCTGGCGTTGTCGTCGATCTTGATCGATGAGCGATCTGGTCGGCTCTCTCTCTCTCTGCAGAGGTTGGTGCATTCCAGAAGCAGATTTTCGAACGAATGGCCGAGCAATAATAAAAGAAAATAAATAGAAACGAGATAAAATATACAGTCGGAGAAGAATTTTTTTTTTAAATTATTATTGGAAAGCTTTTGTTGACAGCAAACGTTAAAACGGAATCAGCGATGACGGTAAACTGAGTAGCGGATCCAAGGAAACGCAGTACAGAGACAGTACTTGAAAAGATGCCTTTTGATTTCCAGTGTTCTTCACTCGGTACTCAACCTTTTCGCGGCTGTCGCTAGAGCGACGATGATTATTCCTAAAGGAATTCTGCCTAACGGAGAACCGACATAATTGGAGTGGATGTGACGTTAAGACCACCGCTGTAACATTAAAAACGAGGACCGTGAAAAGAATTGTAAATGGTTTTGCTGGTTTGTATTCTTGTTGGGAAGGTCGCGGGCACCCACCGACTGGGTGATTTGGAGAAAGTTCCAAAGGCATCGATGCTGAAACATTACTCTATAGCAGACATTTGGCGGAAGATCATAACGCTTGAAAACTGCCCGCCTGGAGAAGGCGGCGCACATCTCCAAAAATACATTCAACTAAAATAATCAAATACATTACAGTAAAAAAGAACAAACAACAACAATTGTCTATGAATATTCAAGCTTTCGTGTAGTTAACGTTAAAAATGGATGCATTTTTTAAAAAGCTGGGTAACTTAGCTTACCTGCTGACTATGACCATGACAGCCGTCCCGTCGGTGGACGCAAGATGTCGCGCTGACCATTAAATCGAGAATTCGTGAATAAGAATCTAACTTTAGGAATCTTCACCAAAAGGAATAACTTCTTTTTTTTTAAGTTATTCCTTTTGGTGAAGATTCGTAAAGTTAGATTCTTATTCACATTAGCGTTGCGTGCACACAGAACAACAGCTGAAATCGCGTTATATGATTGTGGTTTTAAAGGTGAATTGCTAAAAGGTAAAAGTTTTTTTTTTAGCCAATTACGTTTACGAGTTTGCACTATTCCGCGGTTTGTTCGAGCTCAAACGGACGGAAATCGGTTCTATTAACTTCACGGAAATATCAGAAACACCAGAGGAATTGACAGAAAGGAAGCTTACGCCTTCTTTTTGGTAGAAACGGTGAAAGATAACGGACAATGAGCCGAAATGCAACAGGTGCTGGACAGCGGATCACAGGTAAAAAGATAATTAGATTTCAGCTTTAAACGCATAGGAGAAATAAATAAATGGCAAAAATAAATTTTAGAGAGGTTGTTGTGTTTCATTTTTACTTCCTATTTATCTGCGTTTAACTATGTAAAAAAATCCTGGCATCATGCTCAATTCTAAAGTTTAGTTTGTCATCGTTTAACTTGATTTAGGTTTAGACTAACTAAGATTCTTTATTAAGCACATTATTTAGGTGAAATTTCCTCTCACCTCTTTCAGACCTGTCAACAACCCTAACGAGTTAACACCGAGCTCGCACTCTATATGAGGTCTTGGCGCGGTTGTAATTAAAGGAACAGTGGTGTTCGGTATTGTCACTTTAATATTTCTCTTCAGCAGACCTAAGATTCTGATTACTTCGCCTACCACCCGTCTGAACAGCATACTTCGTTGCGACTCACACTGAACGGTTAGCATGAGAAGTTATCCGTTATTGCCAGTGCTAATAAGATTACTTTACAAAACAGAGATGGTTCACAAAATCAGCTTGACAAATATAAATGGGTTTCCACCTAGAAGGGCTACTTCTGATTAGCCAATGAGCGGCCAGCAAAGTGGCACAAATGTTGATTCCAAATTTACCTAGCTACCCTAAATATCTTCCTACTAAGTAAATAGGGGATTCGTGATTGCAAAACACCCCCTGAAGATGTCGATAATAATCCCTGGAAAACGAGTAGGTTCTACCTGGATTTTGTTTTTATTGGACAGCCTATTGTTTAGAATCGTGAACTTGTTTTTATTTCGAATGTGCTGGCATAAGGAAGCCAATGTACTTCCTTTCATTCGCTTGTGAGACACGTATCGCTGCGGTCCTGCGGTCAAAGAACCGAAAATAGTAGAACTCTCGGGTCAGAAAATTTTTTTCCTAATGTCCTTCTTCACTGAATCAGTTGGATGTCTGATGAAGGAACGTTAAACACCCGATTCCGGCTCATACCATCTGCACTTGTTGCCTCAGCGAAGTCTTCGCAAACCCCGTCGAGGAATCGTTCGGGACAAAGTTTGCTTTGCGAATATTCCATCACGACATTACCTTCGCGACCTCGCCGCCCGCTGTATGGAGAGATATTTCTGGGGTATTACACTGCGCACCTCTGAGGAGGATGTGAAGCCAACTTCGGCCTCTGTGTCCGTGGGATCTGTTAGACAGGGGCACAGCGGCCAGGTTTCCCACATATGTGGCTCGGCGAGGCAGTACGTACTTCTGAAAGGCAGTGTAATAATTGATTTTCCTAATGGGTATGACCATAATTTAACAGGGGGAATCGTGCGAAATTCGAAGCTGTATCTCTGTTTAATTGGCCTTTATAAGTGATTAGCTAAACAGGAAATTCGCTTACCTATTTTTTCTTCTTCCATCTTCCTCGGCGAAGAAACCTACGAAATCCGCCATTAATAGTTCCTTTCCCAAACCGCTTGACGTCCCCTTCTCCTCCCCCCTCCCCTGCTTCAGAGTGAGCTGAGAAAAACTTGCCAAACTTCCAACTGTCGGTCGTAATTAGCCATCCTACAGCGCATCCCCGGGGCGGCTTCCATTTTTCGCTAGAGCAGGATATCTTCACAGACGCCATTTCGTCGGAATAATTGCCCGACTCCTTCCTCTCTCTCTCTCTCAGCGAACGGCAGTCCCTAATAATCGCACCTGGACGACTGTGTGTCTGATGGAGAAGTTTCAATACGTAGGCACGGGCTCCCTTCTTTATATATCTAATTTTTTTTTTGTACCCGGATTAGAAGAATTAGAAATAAAGTTGTAGACTTTCTGAGGGGAATAAAAAAAATCCTTTGGCGTGGAGCTTTCGCATTAACCCCTCCACCCACCGACCGACCGCCAACCAGGAAGTCGTTTAAAGGAAACTTGTATTAGACATTTCGGAAGTAAGCGCCATGCTTTTAACATAATTATACTCTGGTTTAAGCTGTGTCAGCGTCTGGCTCGTTGAAGGGGGCGCTGTTGTCGGATTTTTTCTTTAAATTAAAAAAAAGGTGGGGAGATGGAAGGTTTTGCGCCGAATAAATTGTTGTTAATTCTGCTGCTTTTCCTAGCGGTCGGCCGCGATGATGGGCGCGGTGTAGTGAAGCCGGTGTCTGCCCGTAATGTGGAAGAACTTCGACTGTTTTCGCACAACGAAGGAGATATAATCAGAGTATGATTGTTGTAGCTGTGAAAGGGTTAAACGTGAAAAAGCCCTGGGCAAGCAGAAAGTCGTCAACACGCACATCTGGGTTTGTTTGGGGGGGGTGTGAATTTATAAAAGGGGGATTTATCTAACAGCTGACGGCTTCAAACTTCGCGAATACTTTAGTCTGTGATGTTGAGTTTGTTTGAATGCTTTAAATTGTTTTGTTAGGAAGAGAAACTTCAGTGTGATGAAAAAGTGATAAATAAACAGAAATGAACTGGGTAAATAATACTTAAAAAACTGCTATTATCGTAGACATCGGGAAGTCGTCTGAAAAACATGGCACCAGTCATAACATCAGCTCGGCGGAAGGAAGGTCTGGCGTAGAGAGGCAACCAGGGCCAGACGTGGCCCGCCGGAGAATAGCGTCATCTGTCGGGGCGAGACGCGATCTGAAGCTGGCTGGTTGATCGTTTTTGACCCGTGAGGGCTTCTTCGCACGTGAAGGGCTTAGACGTCTGTCGGTCGCCTGGCTAATTCTCTGGGTTCTGCCGAATCTAGCGGATCTTTAGAGAGACGGGAAGAAGCGGACAAGGAGGCAGACAAACAGGAGGGGAAGGGCGGGTGATTGAAAAACAACAGCAACAGAGACAGAACAAGAAGCTGTAGGTTTTTCGCGTAGGAAACATCAGATGGAAGAAATTGAAGATGCGCGATTTAAAAAAAATATTATTTTATTATTTTATTCAAAGAATCTTAGCTGAAGCAAACCAGACAGAAATAAGACAAAACAAAATATATAAAGCATTTCTTTTAAATTCTGTACACAACTGCTTTCCCAAATATCAGATTCGGTGTTCTTATTAACTCCCAGTAATTAATGCCAGTGTGATTTGGTAAAAGTCGTTCCGACGGAAGTAGCATCACCTAACAAAGTAGCTTTTGGTGAGATCTTTCCAACAGTGATGCATGCTCAATTTAAGAGAGATTTTCAAAACGTCGAACAGTAAGTCTGCTAGGGTCCACTGAATACTCATAAACAAGCCAAAACCATGAAGTGCATGCTACTCGCAACGCCAGCCTCGGGAAGGAAGATGAAGTTGTATCATTTATTCTCGACGAGTTTAATAGATTCTGTTCTCGACACCACCGGAGATAATAGATCTCCTCCGAGTTTATCGGAAGCGCCTGCACGAAAGACTTTTCCGCCATATTAAACAGAGCCCTTCTTCCGGAAGACGGTACATATTTCAAACTCCTCATTTACGCTGCGCAAACAAAGCTTCCCGGTTACCTTAGAGCCCCGGCGAAAATGCGAAACGATGGGGGGGGCATTCATTATGTGAAGTATGTACGCTTGAATGTGTCAGAATGACAGTTAGGAGTTATGGAAACTGCCATTTCAGTCTGAGGCAGTCACCATCAGCTAGACATAATGACGAGTCGATTGCACGACGTCGGTCGGCGGAATTGTGTACCGGAAGCGGATGAAGTAGATTGAACATGGTCATTACTCCGGTTTTCCGTTGTTCACGCAACGCGTCCGTCGCCCGTCCGGCGAAGAAGTCTCGCTTCGAGACCGGACGGAGAATCTGTACGAGAGCGGGAACGCCATTAGCGTTTATCGCTGCCAGCCAATCAAAACTAATGGTACAAACGAAACGAAGAGATCGCGTTATCTGGCTCGTCAACCCCACGTGGCTGTAGAAATAAGTGACGCCATAGCGACACGTCCAGAAGATATCAGATAACTCGCTCTACTCGTGTAATAAATAGATTACCTTCTTCTTCTTCAGTTTGGACAAAAAAAAAACAAAAATACAACACTTTATAACTAACCAGTCCTGTGTTTGCGATAAAGAACAGTAGTAAAAAAAATTTCAAAATATAGTGTTATTATTGTTATCTGCTCCATCTACTGAGTAAGTCAACCATAAAAGGCGATAATGTTATTTTCTTTTGATTTTTAAGAAATTTAACGTCGTATAGTTAGAAATATGAATGATAAACTTCAAGTACATTTTCTTCAGATTTCAATGAACGATGAGGTCCGCAGCTTTAAAACACGCCACTACGATTTATGATTTGGTTTATATAATAAAAATGACTGATAATATATTCATGCGCGAAATAAAATATGAATGATAAACTTCAAGTACATTTTCTTCAGATTTCAATGAACGATGAGGTCCGCAGCTTTAAAACATGCCACTACGATTTATGATTTGGTTTATATAATAAAAATGACTGATAATATATTCATGCGCGAAATAAAATATGAATGATAAACTTCAAGTACATTTTCTTCAGATTTCAATGAACGATGAGGTCCGCAGCTTTAAAACATGCCACTACGATTTATGATTTGGTTTATATAATAAAAATGACTGATAATATATTCATGCGCGAAATAATCATTTTAATGCTTTCATATATAGATATATATACGTCGGAGAAAGTAATCTTGGGTTTACAGGCTTTTCTGAAGTAAGAGTGGGAACAGTTGGGTATTCGGAACCAAGTGAAAAATCCACTCAAATATACATTTTAAACAGTAGAGAAAGATCGAATTCCCACGAAGTTAATGATAGGGGAGTTATCAGAAAAGAAAAGTATTCGAGTCGTCGAAAAAAAACACTCGTGCCCCATTTATTAAGAAACATGTGCAGTGATTTTGTCAAGGATCCAAAGTTGACTCGCGTGAATAGAAAGGGATGGGGCGTCACATCGGATCCACGGATATGACGTCACATTGGATCCACAGATATGACGTCACCAGAAACGAAGGAAAGGGTAGCCACTGTGAAATCATCTCACTTTTCTTTTTTTAATTACAGAAATAAGTTTTTCTTCGTTATTAGTTTTGTCGGATTTCTACTGAAATTTGTTTCGAAGTTGATTGAAAGACCCGAGTATTGAAACATTTTGTATGCATTCCCGTTTTTTGGGCCCCCCCAAAAAACAGACGTCTTAGGGGTTTCGAACTGTTCTCGACGTTCACTAATTATCTTAAATAATTTGTGAGAATAACAATAATAAAAACAACAACAACAACAAAGCTAGGGCAGCTTTTAATGGAGGCGTCTGTTTTTACTCTCTAAGGGATTTTAATTCATTTCTACCATTAAGCTACAGCCACTCATACACTATTTCAAAAGTAAATAAGTAATTAATAAACTAATATATGCATATAGTTTCATTATTTTGCGAGCATTTATAAAGTTTTAAAGATAAGTTATGTAAGAATGTAAATCATTAGTTTCCGGTTGTACATTAAAAAAAAAATGTAATATCAAAAACGTCACATTTTTATTATAATTATTATTATATTGCAACTACAAAAAAACAACAAGCGAGGTGCAGTTAGTTTTTTTTCTGGCTGTATAAGTTTGCCGAGGGAATCACAATCAGACGATGGTAGAGTCGTCCACAGGCAGCCGGACTCCAAACATTGCTGGAGTCAGGGACCAGCTCTGTGTTTCTATTACCCCCCCCAAACTTCTCTCTCTGAGAAATCCAATTATGCATCTCTTTCTTTGTTTGCTTCTGTGTTCTCCGGAACAAATCAGCCGAATGACTTTCTTTTTATCAAGCTGTCCTTCTGCATAAATATATATATATAAGCGAACTATTTTTTAATGATTATTTTAACGTAATGTTCCGGTTTGGTGTTTGTCGTTAGAGTGGATCGCAAAAATAAGTTGCTGTGATTTGGGGTGCGGGAGGAAAGGTTTCCGATTTACATTTATTCCCACCCACCGCACCCTTTCACTGCCGAGCACGAAGAACTCCAAAGGAGCTGAGTAAAAGAGTTAACAAAGCTTACTGCGGGTCGACAGCGATATTGCAGCTTCGCCTTATCTAGCCCCTCTACCGTGTAACTTAGCTTTGCGTTTATCTGCGCCTGCTCTGTCCAAACGACATTTCCCATTTAACAGTATTTAAATTACTGTGACGTAGCTGATACAACAGCGCCCCCCTAATTAGATCTTCGCGCTCTGGCAAAGATTGTCAAGATAGAGAAAAAACAACAAGGTTTTCAGGTCGTAACGAACTCCAGCTTTCTTACTCTGAACCACCGCACATCGACTTATCCACTAAAGGAGAGGAAAACTCGAGCAATATAAACATCGTCTCGCTACTCGGAAATGCATCAAGAAGGAAAGAAGCCAATCGAAATTGCTACATCTCTTGGTCTTATCTCGCCTTATACGTTATTTATTATCCGCATCTTCTTAACAGACGCTGTCATGCGCACGCTTCGTGGAACATGGTACTTCCGTCGTGGCAGGAAATGGAAAGCCTCTACCAGAACGTTTCCGTTTAGCTGCGCAGGTCAACGGACGGGCAAGGATGCCAAGCTATGACAGCTTGGTTGTCCGTGAAACCCTCGCTCTGCAACAAGGATTAAACGTGGACTCAGGCGCTCAGCCACTTTATGTATTTAATAAACAATGAGCACAAAGTTACAGGTTTGGTTACTTATCCGAAATCTCAAAATTAAGCACCACACACAGGCGCACAACCGTAGAATAGTGCCCAGAACCGGTTTTATAATTATTTCTGCAATTACCATCCTAGAGGCGAAAATTTTATCGTGCAGCATGATAACGACATAAAGCGTACATCTGACCTGGTGAGACATTTTCTTTCAGGTAAAGAAACGGATGACAATTAGCAGGTGATCAGCATAAAGATCCGAAGCATTGACACGCAGATGAATCAGTATAGGGCACCAACGAATGTTTCACCAACCAATATCAAGCTATGGAACATTGTGTAAGACATAATAAAGCAGCATTATATTACTCAATTCAATCTCAAAATTATCAGAGAACGGACGGTAGTAATTATACCATTTTTTTTAAATTCACACTGTAGATTTAAAACAATTATGAGGGTTTCCTAAGACTTTTGCACAGTACTAATTGTGTGTGTGTGTGTGCTTGCAATATTCTAATGCCGTTGTTTGAGTAGAAACCACGTCGACCAAACGGCATATTTCAAAATCATTAATTTACCTGTAACTCAGTTCCTTTCGTTCGAGAGCCTTCGGCTGTAATTTGATCCTTTTTGTTGTTTCTCCTATTCCTCCTCCCCCCCATATTTCCTACTTCCCATCCTTTACTTCCTCGATTCCATCCGCTGGCTTTGTGCCAGCGCCGCGCCACGGTTTCAGCTGCGAGAGAAAGGCGGAGGAAGATCAAACGCCGGAGTTGTTTACTTCCCGACTCTTCGAAACTTGCAGATTGGCGTTAATTAGCAACAAAAGGTGTTTAACAGCTCCAGGTGTTTCCTGGCTGCGCGCGGGCGACATCAAAGAACCGAAAACACCCGCATTTCTACGATTACCCGGTTTCATTCGCTGGCCCCGGTCGTGCGCTTACAGATTCTTTCTGTCTCTAATCTACATCTTCACTCGTGTTATCATACGTTTCTTTTTGGAAGCTTAATTCGATGAACGACTTCGCTTCTGCAACTTGTTAATTCTTCCACCAAAGCAGCCATTTTCTTCTATCCTCGCCGATAAAGCAAGACACGAGGCAACAGAAAGGTCACTTCCGGAATTACGTAAACAACGAAAGCGCAATATGTCAATTAAACCAAGAGGGTCGCCCCATATGCGGGCGATAATAGGACTTCCGTCTGATATTTCAGAGAACGGCTATCTGAAGGATCGTTAATTGATGATTATGGATTTTAATGGGCACGCTGGTGTAATTGGGAAGCTAAAGTTTGCGATGAAATTGATGTCGCTCTGCAAGAAAGAGCCTAATTCTGATTAGGTTACTATAAATACGGGCGGAACTATTTAGGGCTCGCGCCTTTGTTGGCTTAGGAAAAAATAGTGCCCCCCCTCCCTCCAACCCCTAGCCCCCTTGAGGGGAAATTTTGATAAGTGGATATTTCCTATTCTTGGTTGTGTGCCGGGCTTTCAAAAATTACCATGGCATGTTTCCAGTCAATGCTGCTGCTGCCACAGAGCTGTTGTAGATAGGATCCAGAAATTCCTCAATGTTTGTAAGAATGATCGTTGATCGTTCATTGCTTCCCTCAGTTCCATCCCTACGCCTCGCATCAAAGAAGCGATTCTTATTTCTTTTCTCTCTGGAAGAAAAAAAGATATAGCCCTGGTTATTTACATAGGCTTTTGTAGTTCAAGGTCGCAGCTCTATCCGAATTTCGGTTTCCCTGTGATTGGTTGGGAGCTCAATACTTTCAGTACGACGACCTTCGTACACGTCTATTCAAAAGATACCGACCACAGCGACTTGACTTCGCTCGTTTGATCTTCCACTGCTCAAAGCAAAACAAAACATTAATCCCCTGCCCCAACCTCTCGTACTGCAACGACATCTAGCGGCCTGCATCAACAACCACCTTCCTCTCTTAGCAGGCGAATCCGACGCACAAACACACGCCGCGGAAAACGAAATACCGTCGGCAAAACTACATCTGGACTGATCGGTCTTGGGTCGACCAGTGTCCCAGCTTCCGGGTAAATGGGAACATATCTAGCCTTCCGTGCACTTCCGGCGTCGTGCTTCCTTGGAACACCCCTCTCTCCCTCCCTCCCTGCCCCCTGACGATGGTCGTGTGTACAAACCATGGACAAAGCTCCCCTTTCCTGGCGCGATGGGAATATTACGACACGAAGGAGATAAGATGCAGGTTCGCAGTGACTGACTAACTCTTTTAGTTAATTTTTATACTAAACATACAAAACCAGAACGTGCACCAGTGATATACAGAGACAATACTTCAGTTATCTACAAGTTGGGGTGTCGATTTAACGGTGAGATGCGCGCTTTTATACATACACACTCACACACGCACACAGACACGCACACACACGCACGCACACACACATACACACTCACACACGCACACACGCGCGCGTGCACACACACACACACACACACTCACACACAGAGAATTTCTGCTTCATCTAAATATTATGGTCACATTAGAATTTTTCTCGAGCTTTGGTACTGGCTAGGTATTTTATTACGTAATTATTTCCAAGCAAACGATAAGGCAGGGCTCACTTATATTTCCCGAATCCCGCGTCGCTACTTTCCCTAACCTTCAGGAGAGGCAGATAATGTTAGACCACACATCACCACATCCTGTCCTGAATTTCTTCATCTTAATTTTTACATCAGCTAGTATATATATAAACAATTTCCAGCTGTGGAAAAACGAAGAGTCTCTCTCTCTCTCTCTCCCTCCATCTCTCTCTCTCTCTCTCTCTCTCTCTCCCTCTCTCCCTCCCTCCCTGTCGGATTTCTACGGTCTACTTATGACAAACAAACAGCCACAAGTACCGAATCTACTTTGGGTCTGAAAAAATCCTGCGTGGAACTGAGAGGCAGGTTAAAAAGAAGTTAGAGCTTGAATAATGTGAAAAAAGAGATCGCGGCTGCATTCTGCACTGACTGAATGTATTAAAGATTGCGACGAACTAACCACCAGCTGACCTGCATCAGTCTCGTTTTGGTACTCAGCAGACTCGTCCTGGCGCCGTGGAAGACTCAGCACGGTTGAAGATACTTCGGTTGTCGGCCATAACTGTCGACTCCCAAAAAGGATTGTAACACGTTTCAAATATAACCAAGTTATTCATGCACATGGTTACACATACATTTTAAACATAGTGTTACAATAAATTCATGTTGAGACTTTGGCCACAAAAGTGGTTTTTGTTTCTGCTTCTTTTTCATCAAAATATCCACTTTAAAAAATGAACATAAATAGATAAATAATTAAGTCTCACGCTGATTTTTCGGGGCCTTTTTAATATGACAACATTTAATTAATAATTTCATATATGCATTTTAAAATTATGCTAAGTAATTCTAGCTTGTTTTTAACTCTTTTAAAGCGAAATTTAAAAAAAAATCTCATATGAACGCTGTACAACGCAAAAGCACAACTATGACATACATCCAAGTGTCAAAAACATGACCGTATGCACAATTATGACGCACAATCAAACCTCACAAAAACTGCGAAGTACAAGTAAACTCTCTCTCTCCCTCTCTGATCATGCATACGTTAGTTATTTCTGGACTTCTTTACGGGAGAGCTATAACGATGTTCATGCATATTTGAAATCTAGCAAAAATGTAAATTTATGTAAATTTCCTTTGTAATCGACACTCTAGGTAAATAGATTTAATGTAACTGACGTTCCTCTTTCCCCTGTAACTCCCTGCAAACGTGGCTTTGTAGCTTTGGGCCCTTTTTAGAGTATTTCTGGGAAATCTGTCTCCTCAGACCGTAAAATCCTCCCAGACTTATCTCAACCGTTTATTGCGCCGACAACGATAAGTTAAGGCGACATTTTTATTTCGGAATGATGAAGTTCAGTCTTTATTTATAAGGTATTTTTCTTTTTTTCTTTTTCTTTTAAATCTGAGTGTTGCTGAAACAAATACCAATTCCAGATGAAGATGAGCGACGTTTGCAAATAAGCTGCTTTTTTTTTTTTTAAAGTTAAAAGTTAAATGATAAAGTATTCAAATAAATTTAGTAAAGACATTACAGAAAGAAAAGTGCCCTCTTTCGCCCTCCTCCCACTAACTTCTCGGCTAATTGCCGGTAAACTAACTGCTTTATTCACCGGTTTTGGCCATCGTTAGTGCCCCCTCTGAAGCCGAAGCATTCTGTTTTTGTTTTTTTTTTAAAAATAAGAAAAAATATTTCGAAAGTAGAGAGGCGGGGTGCAGGCAGTTAGAGTTGCTTCTCGCCGAATAAACGCTGAGAGCTAAGGATGTCTACGCTTTTTGTTTTTCAGATTTTTAAAATATATCTCCCGCTGCACTGAGAAGAGAGAGAGAGATGGAGAGAGAGAGAGAGACACTATTTCGGGGCGTGAATATAATGAACGTAGATGGGTCGTCGTCCCTGGTTTGTGGGGGGGGGTGCGGCCATAGGGTTTGGCTACCAAGCTCGCCGGAACCGGAAGAATTTTTGATGAGGGCCGCCCCCTCGTTCCCGACAAGGCGTGGCCCGACGCCATGTTATTACCTACAAAGAATGCCGGCGGAGGTCGTCGGCGTGTCTTGTACGTGGATACGATGTAAACTAATGATATTTAAAGTAAGCAGGAGAGGGTTTTCCAGCTAATTACTGTCCCCCACCGGTCCCTACAACCCCCTAACCTTCACCGGTGGTGCGTATTTCTGCCCTGAGACCACCGGACTCGGGTGGAGTTTTATACCTTCTTGACTGCCAGGAACCCTTAACTATAAGTCATCTGGAGACTGTGAAGAAATAAAACAACTTATGGCTTTTACCCCGGAACGAAAGCGAGACATAAAGGACCGACCCCCCACATCCCCTTCTTTCTGGCAGCGCGTGGACTCATTCGAAAAGATCGTTAATCTTCTCCGGCGTCTCGGGCTTAGATTAAATAATAACGCGGGATCATAACCCTGACAAATGGCGAGTCCGCGTCAGACTTATTAAGTCAACATCATTCGTTACGCCCCCACCTCGGCTGTTCCTACTGATGTATATGGATGACGTTTACTCTCCCTCCTCTCCGGACACCGGCTCGAGACCGCGGTCCCTTCCAGCCAATTTGTCATCGTTATCGCCGTGTCGCGAGATCTCGCGTTTTATCGCGAACCGTCGTACGGCCGAGACCGAGACCGTGACCCCAATCTCGCTCGTTCCCCTCTGAAATATAATTCATCAACATTTCCCGCGACCGGTTCTTCTCGGTAACTGTAGGCCAGACCGGTCGTCTGCGGACGGGCGAAAGCGGAATTAAATAACATTATCACAACAGGCTTTTATTCCTCCCGCTCCACCAGCCCAGTCGCGCGGTCTTCATCAATATTAATCAGCGGCGACAGAATACAGCGCCTGTGATGCGGTTAACTTCAACAGAAATTACTTTCATTTGGCCGAAACCCGGCTTCCACAAAGAAGCCGATGTTGTTGCTGGCCGCACCGGAATTTGATGAATTTGTAATTCTAAAGTAAAAGTTGCTTGGAAATAAACTTCGAGGCAGGAAAAAAAGTTAACGTTGGCCCCTCTCGCTTATTTTTAAAGGGAAAAATCAGCATTAAACTTATTTTCCTCCTCGGTCTGCCAGGATACGAAAAGACCGTTCAAAGATCCGTTTCGAACTTACGACTACCACAGGAAGAAGACATCCCGTTGGCATCACAGCACGATCACGTGATTCGCTTGATCGGCGTCACGCTAACAATCATGGAATGGAACAGTGTATACGCTATTACTGACGGACGGCACGTTTTCGGTTAATGGCGGTATATAATCATCTATGGAGAAAGTTCGTCCTTTTACTTACAATACTTTGTATGCTATCTTTTCTAAATTTTAATATGGTGGAAGGAAGCCATGCATCACGAATGGAAGTTTGAGAGTAGTAAAAGTACTTTTAGCTTCCATTAAATAATTTTCTCTCTCTCTCTCTTTGTACCGACGTCATATCTCTCTATCTCTCTATGTACTGACATCATATCTCTCTATTCCGACGTCATCTCTCTCTCTCTCTCTCTCTCTCTCTCTCTCTCTCTCTCTCTCTCTCTCTCTCTCTCTCTCTCTCTCTATTTACTAATGTCATATCTCTCTGTACCTACGTCATATCTCTCTATCTCTCTATGTACTGACATCATATCTCTCTATTCCGACGTCATCTCTCTCTCTCTCTATTTACTAATGTCATTTCTCTCTATATCGACATCATATCTCTCTATATCGACGTCATATCTCTCTCTCTCTCTCCCCCCACAAGTGATCGACACGCCATCTTATATTTTGAGACGCTACATTTTCCTACCCGCTTTTCTTCTTATTAAAAAAGTAGCCTTACGATAAACCCAAAAGTACTCAATCAAAAGTCCTTACTATTCATTTATTTTACATTCGTTTTCTCTGCGTCTCGTGGAGTTTGCTTACTCGATTTATGCCATTTCACTAATTAGGTACGTAACGGGTCTGAATAGCTAGAGGAAAGAAGGGGAAAAAGGTAGGTTAATTAATGAACCAGGACGGACTTAGCGAGATGGCACATTCCTGACAAGGATTCTCAACTCCCCACCTCCCACCCCGGCCTTGCGGGAGAAACTCAAAAGCATTCCAACCATTCCGGATATCTCATTACTCCAGTCCTTGGAGCTCTCCTGTATTTGTTGGAAACGACTCAGCGGTATGAGGGAGGGAGAAGCGTCTATAACAGGGGGGAGCACTAGTCACGCTCCTTTAAATAATAATAATAATAATAATAATAATAATAATAATAAAATAATAATAATAAACGGACGTCAGCGTCTGGTGGATTTGGTCAGATGACTCAGACCTTAAAGAGTTAGTTACGACGGAGCGGGCGGAATTCGCTTACCGGGCGAACAGATAACGCCATTACCGAGCCTCTGCGCATGCTTTCCACTGGCACTATACACCAAGACACCAGGGGCGCTAGGGGGCAACAACGCAGATCTCTGCTGCTGAGGCCGAGAGTCACACTTCCTTAGAAATCTCTCGGAAAGGAAGACGCGATTCATTAGGTCCGCATAAACTACGTTTGTTACGATACTAATGGAATGCTAGAACAGAGACGATTGCCTATAATTCACGTGAGCGAAGATTCGGGTTGCCATCATCGCTTAGATTAACGAACATTTCCGGTATCAATTTGTCTTTCTCTGCTTATTTTCCGCAGAAGCCACTGAAGTGTGATTCAATTTCCACGGCTGGCACATTGAACTCGGCCTTCGATTTAATTTCCACCAGTTACATCAAAGTCTCCAGCTGTTGCATCCATATCAATTTTAACACGCTTCCTTCCTCCTCCTTCTTAAGCTTATGGTACGCCTTTAATTACCCATCAACGTCTCAAGATTAGAAATTTTCTCCGAACGAAGGGCCCTCATCTGTATACAGGCAAGAGACGTTGACTCTGTATGCGCCATGACTGATTTCCGCATCTTGTAACAACCGAAATGTTGGCGCTATAACGACGGCCATCAATCAGATCGCCGTGAACCTAAAGCCTCGATCACCCGGACAGCATCTCTACTGCCCACATCTCCGGCATCAGCCACGGGCGCAGAATTTGGGAACGGTTGCGTCCAAAATATGACAGGCCAGCGACTCATTCGGTTCAAGATTACGTGTTGCGTTGTACATCTTGAGAAGGGTTTAGAAACCACTTCTGCTATTGGCTTTTGCAGTATCTTTGCCATCTGCAGCACCGATGAACGCCTACTTTTCCATCCCAGCATTTGCTTTCTTTTCGTGCCTACTTCCACGTCACAGCACTGAAGCTCGGTTGGTAAATTATTCCTCATCCGATACGGTGTACTTGGTGCCTTATTCAGCGCTAAGCATAAATTCCAAATGGCTACATCATTATCACTTTACGCCAGTTATATCCTACACTGACATAATTAATTTCAGCATCCTACTGTCGAGTCCGTACGCACCCCCCACAGCTGTTGCTGCAATTACGTTTATCTCTGCTGGTTACGCCCCTCTTCACTTTTATTTGTTTGTTCTGTGTAACCCTCGTATATTCTTACCTCTGTGTACATCTTCAGTTGCTGCGTTCACATTAAATCTCTGTAAAGTCCGTACACATCCTCATTTTAGATGCAAAATATCGATTAATTATACGATAAATATCTTCTTACATTACTATGGCTAGCACACAGAAGTTCCGATTTCTATGCGCTTAACTGATACCTCCTTTGGAAATCTGAAAAAGCCTGGATACTTAACAATTGTTCTTAAGACATTTAAATCTGGCCAATGTATCAGCAGAAATATTTGGTTTTATGCGGGCTTATTTACACAAGTCTTTACTGTTTACTGGTCTCTCATTTTGGAAAGTCCTTGTTTTATATACATTTTTTTTTCCCTTCGCTCACGTCGAGGATAAAGAACCTCTCCGCGTGAAGGATCTCGTGGGTTCATTGCCGGACCAGCCTCGTACTGAACATGACCGACGTATACGGGTCACAGCTCGTGGTATGCAACAGCCAGGTTCGTCAAGATTACTGAAATAAATAAAAATAAAATACTTTTAACTGTAAAATCGAAACAAACATAAAGACATGATAAGATAAAAACTCTCTCTCTTTAAAAAAAAAAACTTTAAAGATAAACAAAGCTACTGGAGTGAAACTGACTGGTACATTTCCTTAGTAAACGAATTATCAAAAATTTTAAAAAAAAATTTTCATCAGACAGAAATTCTCTTTACCGAATCGGTAACTATGAGTTCATTTACTTACCGTAGAGATGGAATTTACTTATACTATGAAATACCGAAATATTCTTAAGAGTCTAGTACATTAAAACTAGATAGTGGCTGACTTCCGGTCGATTTAAGATAACGGAAACAGGAAAATTCCTTTTTTAAAAAAAATTATTGGTTCGAACAGAAAAATTGGTAATTTAAATTGTGGGGGGGGGTTACAGAAATCACATATTAAATAAATCTAATTACATTTAAGATGTCATCCTAATAAAGGTCGATACACGCCTAAACTTAAGCTATCTTAATTATTCGAACAAAACGCGTAGATGTAGAGCTGCAGTCGACATCAGTCACCGAGCCAATCCAGAGCTGTGATACTGGAGATTGGAGAAATGGACGCTCACAGAAAAATCTCGGAGTTAACTGGCTGGGAAGCCCGATTTACCAAACTAAAAAAGTGCTGAGAAACATCACATTCGTCACTATTTAATCTGGCAATGACACGGGTCGGAAAATGGCTGAGTCAACACGTTCTTTTTATGTCTACATAGTGTAGCTTAGCCGTTCTGTGTTCAGCAGATCGAGGAACCAGTGCAAGCAACAGTTGCTTCTTTTTAATTGCATTGCAACATCGCCGTCAGTATATTTCCGTTATGCGCAGTAGGCGAAGGACGGGCTGGCAGACTTTATACTCGGACTTCCTGCCGTCAGGTCCGCGGCGAATGTCTGATGTCGCGGGGGGGGAGGGGTTAAGTTCAGCCCCGGTCTTTTTGAAATTATTTTTTTTTTCCGTCTGACCAACAGAAGACTGATGGACATTAAGCGAATTCTGTCTGCGCGGTTGGACTTCCACGACTGCTATACTATCCGCGGACTATTGCCGGCCTCGTTTTGATCTGGGCAAGGCTTCTTTGACAGGATTCATTGCCATATTCCAAGCCTTTGTCGTGTGCGACTCTCCAAAAACGCCGGGGTTCGTCTAGTTCCTTTGGAAAAAAAAAGAAAAGAAAAAGAAGAAAAGGAACTGGGAAATAAACACTGGGATAAAAAAAATCAGAAGTGCGTCGGCTTCATACGGAAAGGGGAGATAATAACGATAAATAACGAACGTTAAGGTTGCGCGCGCACATCTGCATGTACGAGACAATAAAACATGAAAGAGAGAATAACCTATAATTATAAAACACATATAAATCAACAAACAAAGTGGTGGTAAAACGGCACTGAAGCCTATGAATATAAACGCTTGCAGCTTGGAACGAGAAGAGAGGGAATTGTAAAAAGATTTGTGGTAGATATTCATAAACCTACTTTTAGTGGCCAACGTCCGTCGTTGTGCTTATTTATCACGTCCGGCCATTATACTGATCTGACGAACCTCAGTCGAAACCTGGAGTGGAATCACCGATTTATTAAACTTTTTTTTACACGTTGTATGAGTTCCGTCGTCGCTATGGTGATAACGGAAAGCTATTTCTTCATCGGCCGATTTTAGACGTCTGTTCGTAGAGAGACAGACACTTAGAGATTACAAAATCGAGCGGAGCCTTCGTTAATGCCCTTATATAATAATTGTTTGCAGTTAGGGATTTAGATGAAGGGTTACGATTTTGGCGCTCTGGCCTTTCAAAATGAAATACGCTATCAGATCAATGCGTGTGAAACGCTAGTCGCATCACACGCGTCTTGTATTAATTACAAGTTGCTGCTTTTCTGCAAGACCCATTATTCTGAGGTATCGCGGGTGTGCACGCCGCAGTTGGATGAAAAAGTAATAAATTGTACATTTTAAAGCCAAATTTACTTTCCAACGGACAAGTTGACCGCTGCAGCGTGAGGCGAGGGGTGGTAATCGCACACGTCTAAATGGCACATCACTTTTGTAGTATAAAAAAAACAATCAAGTTCTTCATATTATACTCGGACTTTGTTCTGCCTCGTTGTTTTTGTTTTGTTTTCTTAAGAAGACTAATATTAATTCCATTTATCGGAGAGAACCTGTTCAAAATCTCGATACATAGTTAGCGGCTTTACTCGAATATTTCCGCAATTTTTTTTCCAAAATCTTTACGTCACTTTATACCTAGATGAAAATGTTTCTATAGTTTGCACTGTACCAAGTGAAATCAGAATATTTATCCTAGTAAACGACTTCCAGTATCCACCCAATCCAAAAAAAAAAAAAAAACGTTTTAAACTTATTTTTGCGACAACAGAACTCATCTAATAAACGCACATTGGTTCTATTTTTAAGATCCTAGAGTATTTTACAACCACCGTACATCTAGATATCCACGAACGCCTTCTAAGGGGGTTTATCCTATAGCAAAGTATCCACTAAAGAATCGTCACGCACTATATATAATCTTAAACGAAAATTTAAAGCGACTTTTAAAAATTCGTTACTAGCCGCGCATCCAGTCCACTCTACGAACCATACAATACAAAATCTACTACCTTTAGGGATGTTTTATACAAAAAACAACAAAATATATTTACATCTCTTTCATCTCGCCGTCTGAGTAACCGGTGCTTGGAGATGTAAAAGCAAAATAATTTGAACAAATTTTCATACGAACTATATTTAAGTCCACCGCTATCCACCACTCCCCCTCTTTTAGGCCATCGCCACGACCACACCCCATACCCTTTAACCGAAGTATCTTTGGGAGGCGAGAGTCGAAAACTCTTTTTTTTTCGTGTCCAAAGGATGCGGAAACGTCTCTGCGCCTCAAAGTCGTCTGGGCGGGAGGTGTTTCCGGTTAATGGCGCAAAAGGGGCTGGAACCTAAATGTTGTCTCGTGAAATACCGTCATGAACGCACGGAAAAAAAAAAACTTTCCAGCCGGCTTGTTCAAATTGTACATATTGTCTGGAACTCTACTCTGGACATACTAAACAAATAATCCATCAACGGTAAAGGAGGATAAATGTCTCTTGTTCGGTTAGAAACAGAAATACCGTTTTAAAATATTTTTTTTTAAATATATCTTTGCATTTTCTGACGGCCATATTCTTATTAACGCGTTACCCTATACACCCTCATATATTTATTTAAGTGTGAAATACGGGACGTTAAAAATTAGTGCCACCAGAGTATATTATACTGGTTTGGCCAGATGAACCCTCTCAAATACATTTTTGGCTGTAACGCAGATAAAAGTATTTATTGACATAAGCGACATGGCGCCTTGCCAAGCCCCGGCGTTACTCCAGCTAATCATTACTCTGTAAGTAAGTGTACGTAAATATCGCCGACGCCTTCTGGAGAGGAACAAGGTGAGCCGTAAAAATGTTCCCGGCTTTGATGGCGCGCTGATAACGACAGCAGCGTCTACGGTTGTCGTGATCCGGTTTAACTCGCCGATTTCTTCTCGTCGCCGAGACATTAGCGAGAGAGCGTCTTTGACAGGCATCCATCGCATTCCTCGCTCGCACGGCAGTATCGTTCTGCGGCCCCCTAACTCGCCATACTTGTTTTTCTTCTTAAAGGCGGCCATTACAGCAAAACCTTTGGCGAATTCGAAAAACAAACAAACGAACGTGGATTTTGAAATGTTTATTTAATTAGGTCTTGAAGTGTATTTGGTCATCTGTTTACCTACTTCTCGGCTGTGGTTGAGACATATCAACATCATCGGAAAGCAGTTTTTCGTGCATATCCACTAAAACAGATCGCGCGCACCTCTTAATTTTAAGCACTTGTTGCTCCTTTAGATTCTTGTGTGTTAATTTACACACAAGCACATAGACGGGAATCGATTTCTGCGTAAGTCGTCCTAACACAGGCGGAGGTGGGAGGCGGGTCGACGCTCGTGGTTACGAGTCAAAGCCATCGAGATTACGCGAGATCAACATATAGGCAATATTTTCCCGTAGTCACGAGTCCAACCCACCGGCCTTCTTTGTGATTACGCGAGGTCGACATACAGACACGTGATCCCCCCCCACCCCGTGGTCACGAGTTCAAATCACAGAATTTTTGTGGTTACGCGAGATCTAACGAATGAGCGCGTTACTTTCCGGACTTTGCTTTTGCATATGACGGTATTTCAAATACACCATTCTCAACGGTAGCTGTTCGGCGTCACCACCGCGTCAACTAGTTCAGAACCAGCACCGATAAATTTGCGACATGCTGGAGGAAAGACTACTTTCCGGTATCTGACAGATCCTGCTGCGCGAAAAGTCGTAGCGGCTGAAGTGCATTGATTTAGAGTAATAATAATAAAAAAAAATCCCCGGAGAGACTGACGGACTTGAAGAACTTTCGTCAGACCTCTACTAAGGTGACTTTACGCCAAACTTGGCAATTTAAATATCTTAAGGCGACGCTTTCAGCGAGTCTGATTAGCCACCCCGTTTATCATACGATTCCAACCCCTTTATACCATATAGTGACAACCCCATGACCGTAGTCTATGCCGGTATAACAGGAAATTTTGCTTGTCGTCCCAAGTACATCTCAGGACTGTTTCTTTTTTCTTTAACTTTTGTTTTATTATTTCTTAATTGATAAATGTAATCAATGTGATCGCGATAAAAATGGATAACGCTCATCCCTCGTGACATTAAACTCTACTTTCCATTTACGAGATTCCGCGGGTAACTCTTGCCCGGCCTGGCCCACATGTCACACCCCGACTAACCCGCACCCTCTGCGGGCGAGATCCCACAACCGTGACCCATATGAAATGCTTGGTCATCAAAGCCAATACTCCAACCCCCACCAGTCTCTTCCAGCTTTTGTGCGGTGTTTGCAAGAACTCGAAGTTAGGACAGAATTTCGCGAAGAGAGAAACTACATCAGACATCTACGGTTTGTAAGAGTTTATTAAGATCTTTTAGGCTAACCATGCCGTTATCAGACACTTTTTTCCGGCGATTGAATTAACTTGTAATTGATGCCAAACGACGGTAAACATACTCAAGCTCCTTCTGACATCACGGGGATAGAAATATTTACAAAGAAGAAATGTAAAAAAAAAAAAAAATCCTGGATTCTTATCGAATTAACTCTCTCTCATCCCGGTACCATATTCAGCAGTCCGTTATTCTGTAACTGAAATGGCTGAACCGATTAATAAATCCGGATGTTTTACTCTACCAGACAAAAAAAAATTACTGGAGGTTTCCGTCTAATGTTGTATAGTTACGTTTCCTTGCCTCTATTATTGGATAGAATTAAAATTTATTTCAGCCTCCATCAGTTTTCTATAAAGAAAAGCAAACTATGCAAATTTCTTAAAATATTTGAATAATGTTAAATCTCATAAACAAAGATGGCGTACACCGAACATCCCATGCAATCATCATTAAACATTAATTTTCCGTGTCTCTTTTTTTTTAAAATAACTGTATAATATTTCGTAAGACTTTCGTTTGCTTGCTTCTGAGAATATTCAGGTGGCTCATTTCTATCAAATAGGAAAAATGAAGTGGATAAGGACGAACGCCATTGGCCTTTTATTGATAACGAGGCTTTCAGCTTTCTTAACCGGTTAATGCGTCTCCGGGGACGATGGTGCCCAGGTTGAGGATCAGGGCCAACATACGTACCAAGCGGAGGTATTATTAATAGTCAAACGGTCAAAATGAAAGCCGTTCGCAGGACTGTTACAGCTGCTCACCTAACCGAACTCCAGTCTGACGCGCAAATCGCAGATGGCCCCACCCGGCTTGATTCGCCACTACGCGGCGCTGTAATTAAACGATTGGCGGGAATCAGGGTTCCAACCCGAAAAGAAAATACAGCCGAAGACCAATCATTTTTTTTCTCTTTCTCTCTCCCCGAGTCTCTGAATTCTAATCTCCAGATCGGGTTACTAGGAGGTGTGTGTGGGGTGTTGGGGGTGGGGGGGTAGTCTCTCCGAAAGAAGCAGACGACAGTCGTTGGTTGGTTGATGGGAGGAGGAGGAGAGAAAGTAGGTCGAGTTTTAAAAAGCCGACCACAGCAAAACAGTAAAGGTCGTCCACGCGAACAAAGTGACTGTTGTTCCCTGATTGCTTTTATGATAATAAACTCGGCTTTATCGCCGCTGAGAATGGACACAAACTGATACTGTTGTCGTAAAAAAAAAAAAAAAAAAATGGCGGGGGGGGGGCGCGCGCGACGACGCCATTCAAAATCGTGTTAGCGGCTTACTTACGCGCGCGGTCGTTAAAACCGGTCGCTAATAATTTACTATGCAGCCATTATATTTCTCGTGTTTATATTCTGGTCTTCGGAAATTTGCAAACCAACAAAAACGTTTTTTTTTTCAGCTCACAGTGGACAACAACAACAACAACAGCAACAAAAAAGTTACGACCTCTAAACGCGTCGGATAACACCGCATCACGGGGCGGCTCCGGGGGTGGTAATACACTGCCTCTCGAAAGCATGAGCCGACCATACGAAAACAGTAGTATCCGCTTTTCGAAACTTCGCGTGTAATAAAGACACGTTGCCATTCGAGTAAACTAGAGATTCATAAATCGGACAAACCACCTATCTGAACGCATAAAGCCGGTCTTTTGCATCTCAGTTACAGACACAGCAAATAATTTAATAAATATTGAATCTAGTTAATACCCCCACCCCTACAGACGCGATGTTAACGTGTTTACCCGATGTCGATTCCTTGCTAAGTTGAACAGTTGTTAGCGCTGACACTTAATGAACCTGAATGATGGTGACGGTTATCGCTTTGTTTTTTGGCAGATGAAAATGGCCGCCGTAGCCATCCGTTATCGCCCTTCATGGATCTGGTTACTGCAAATGGGAAAATCCTGGAGGAAGTTTGAGTCACACACTCGGCGGTGTTCGAAACATAACCGTTTGTTTGGCGTAAACTCGGCTGGGTCATTTAGAAGCTTAGTCAAAGAAGAAAGGGGGAAGAAACAACAACACGGAAAGGGGAAGATAGATCGCTGGGTCGAAAGTTCTTTCTTGATTAACTAAATCAAATAATCATTGACCGCGATTCTTCTGCAGCAACAAACGTCTCTGCCAACGGTCGCTTCTTCAGAAGGAATGGATTAACTGGGCTTAACAGTGTCAGAACTACACCTCGGAGAAACGGTACAACGTACTGTTTAGCCGGATGAGAGCAGGTTCTAACTGTTCGATTGCATGCGACGACAAGAATTTTTTTAAAAAAAATTGGTCGCATAAAAGCATGACAGAAGCCGTGTTTGCAGCATTTCCTATCTAAAACTTCAGGTCTGTTTTTTTATATAGATTTTAAATACCTTTTTTAAAAGAAAGAAATGTTATTTTAAGCTTCGTGTTTACCGGATGGACCATTGTGCTCTCATCTCCATCTATTCGTTTATCATCGCCATGATAAAACTAATTTAATGCAATAGGCAAAACATCAACTCTGACTTCAGGGTTCGAAATCTAATTAAGATTTTCGTCAAAAGTTTTAAACTAGTCCAAGTTAAATTAATAATTACTGACAGATGACAGAATCTCATCTATCGAATATATATATATATTTATCTGTTGTACTAAATTATCTACGTCTTTCTGTCAACTCTATCGGTAGAATTAATAAGACTATGAATATTTGTGATTCTGTAATTATCTAAATTTAAAATTTTTATAGTCATAGAACCTTGAACCGTCCTGTTTTAAAAGTTTAATGTCTGAACCAGGCGATTATCCCCTTTCCTCACCGAAACAATCTGATCCTTCGTTCTATACGTTATTTCACGTAATCTTCGCAAAACACAGAGGCACGATTAGTTGGAGCGAGACAGGAACAAACGCTACCCCCTTTTTCAATACGATTTTTGTGTTGTTTTAAATTCCACATTAGCATCAGCAGCTGGTGTCACTTTAAACCAACACCGATTCAAAACCATGGGACTCACCGATATCATCTGGTTGAGTTATCGCCCTTTTTCTTCTTGAACCGGATAAAGTAATGTACTTAACTCGACTAAATAAATGCGAGACGTCGTTATTCGTTTAGCAGGGTTAGCATAATCCATATTATCAGTTTCCAGAAATTTTCTTTCAAACAAAAACCCCAGCTGGTAACAGATGCCACGTCTTGATTTTGAATTTTAATATCAATTTCTGAAGAGGGATTATTTAGATTTCTCCCAATTCTAAATTCATACTCACGAAACTCATATTTATTTATAGTTTCATAAAAAATTAAATCTTCTGTTGTCAGTATGTTCTGTTTAATAAACATGAATCTAACACAGGGGATTTTGTAATGGCTTTAGCTGGTTTTCTGAAATCCTTTCTCAATTTCTATTTGCTTCAACAAAAAAAAATTTTCTTTTTTTGACTTTTCTGCAAGTTTTTCAGTTTCCGATTTCTTGAATAGAACAATTATTTGCAAATTATTTGAACTTTTAATGTTAGAGTTATTATTTTGTTGTTTTGTTTTGGCTTATTTTTTAAATAATTATAAACTTTAAAAATCTTTAATAAGACTTTCAGCACTATCTGCAATAATTTTTCTGTTGTTGTTTTTTGATTATTAAACACGCACTTAGCTATTCTATTCAAAGTATCATCCAATCATCTCTTAGTTATATATATATTTTTTTTTTCTAGCTCCTTTTTTCTTAAACATCTAGTTTTTTTTTAAAAAAATATTAAACTTACTTTAAGTCTAAACTTGTCTCAAATGCATCGTAATTGATTAAACTTTATGTTCGAAGATCTTGAAATAAAAAATTTTATTAACTGGTAAATAAGCTACATATTTTTTTTGTTTTTCCAACTAGTTTATATCCAGGTGAAAATTTTGGAAATAAACCAATATAACTTTTGAGAGCTGTACATTAATTCATAATTCTTTTATTAACTTACAATATACATGAATAAACATTAATTGTATTATTACTTTCAGAAAACCAGAAGATACGATCTTATTGGTAAATCATAATAGAATTCATAAACTATTATTTAGACTAAAGTAAAATCAACTTTATATATAAAAGCTAATGAAAATTGATAAATTTGAATGTAGCACTATTAGCATTAATGGTAATATCATAGTCTTTATTCTTTGAATCTCAGTTATGGTTATTTTTCGTGTCTTTGAATTCAGCTGCTAATTTGTGTGAGTTCCTACGAACCTGATTCCAAAGTTATCGTGATTAAGTAGCTTCATTATCAGCACTGTATTTAAAAATATTATTTGTATTGTTAACATTTAAAATCGAGTGACACGTCCCAAGATTATTCAAAGGAATTTCATATTGCTTTGTAGAATGTAGCAGAGCGAAAGTTGGATACGATTTTTTTTTCTTTTATAATTTGCAGGGTTTTTTATGGTAAATTAAAACTATAATAATTTTTGGTTTTGCTAATTGTTCCATTTTTAAAAAAAATATTTTAATCAGTAGTTCCTAAACTAGTAATAATGTTTAAAAAAATTAACTTTTTTAAATTTAATTTAAACAATTGATTACCAATTGAATTATTATTATATTATTATTATTATTATTATTATTATTATTATTTATTATTATTATTATTATTATTATTATTATTATTATTATTATTATTATTATTATTATTATTATTATTATGATGATGATGATGATGATGATGATGATGATGATGATGATGATGATGATGATGATGTCCAACTTGTTTAGAACCTAAATGTAAACTAAATTCTTCAATTAACCAATTTGGATTTGAAAATAAGGATACATCTGTTGCACCGAAATATAATTGTCTTGCACTCTGTAGTCTAGATAAATCTTTTGCTGGACTTTTAATAAATCTTTTTTCCCTAACTCATTTGCAATATATTTGTTTTATCTATATTTACTTGAATATAATTTATTTTGTACAGCGCCATTGCTGTGATAGACAGCTGAACTGTATCTTAAAATTGTAACAATTTTTAATATCCTTTTCTCTAAGAATATTATATCTGTTTGTTTTTTTAGTTGAAAGTTTTTATAAACTAGGAGTTTATTAATTTTATAGTTATCACCAGTACTGAGCTTATTCGGAATTACTGTTATGTTAAATAAAGCCAATTGCATATTTGTTAGATTCTAAGTGTTGTAAAGCAGATGCAGACTGATCATCCATAGAAGCGAGATAACTTACAGTATCTGCATCTACTTCTATGTTGTCAGTTATTAAAGGAGTCTGTGGAACTGGTAAAGGAATAGGTCTAAGCATATCTGTTGGTGTTAATTTCTGAGGTACTAAAATTAATTTACGATTGGCTAAAACAATTTATCATCCTTGTTCACCAATATTTTAAACCAAGAAACTGTTTCTTTAATTTCTTTTCGTGTATGAGATAAGATCTTTAATTTTTTTTCCATCTTTGCGTCTTATTTTATAAAACGACATTTAATATATATATATATATAAATAACAACTGACAATGTTTAGAAATATAAGTAAAGCTTCCAACAAAAGGAATTTCATTACAAAATCATTAGGTAGGATTATAACATTCATCAAACTCTGAACGATACCTTCCATTATATTTATCAGTTAAGATCTTTCTGTAAGACATCTAAATATAGCAAAATTCATATCTTTGCTAACCAAAGTCATCCCGGGTGTGTTCGAGAATCTTTTTGGATTATGGAAAGTATAATAACGAGTGAATCACTTCTTCTGATAATGTGTTTTTCTGGCAACTCTGCGATAGTTTTGGGAAAAGAAGAAAAATAAAAATATCTCAGTATTATTATTCATACCTCTGGTATAAAATGACCCAAAGTTTGTTTGATTATTTTCTTGACATAAGATTATCAAAACTAAACGATTTTTTTTTCAAAAAATATTTTTTGAGTCGATCACTTTCGGATCAAGAATTATTATTTGGGTCTTCAGGGTATTCTACAATTATTTCTTGCCCCTTCTCTGTTCCCTCTCCTATTGTTTCACAAACATTCGTTTGCCTGAAATTTTACTCTTTAATTCATTTTCATTCGTAAAAAATATTTATTATCTGTTGTTTATTAAGCTTATTAGCAAACCCAGTATTTATTATTTTCTATTCAGAATAATGCAAAGAATTTTCTAAAAGACGTATAATTTAGATTCTAGAATAATCTAATATCTTATGCGTGAGTAGAGAAGTTTTTGCTCCCCTTATTTCTCCTATAACCGAGCCGCGTATATTTTAAGGTATTAAAAATGATGGTTTTCAATACTTTTCATTTTCTATATAAGTTTTAGATTCACCAAAGCACAGAATCATCAATAGCATCTTCTGATGACCTCAAAGAGCGAAATCTGAAGAAAAATATTCAGCTGACAATATATCCCTTTGTAATTTTCATCTTTAGGAAAGAAAACTTCCTTCCTGTTTTCCTTTAAAAGCCGAATATCCTGATTCAAAATATTTACCAGGACTATAATTACTGTAATCTAGGGACATGATTAGATTTAAGATTAAATTCAGATAGTTCATCAAAACTTGGTGTAGAATCTATTAATAAAGTTGATCGAGTGTGTTATAAAAACAATTTAAAAATGTAAAGATGATTTCGCAAGACCCCCGCTGGTATCGGAAGCAGACAAAAAGGATATACTAAAAACTGGACTGATGAAATATACAAAATTATAAAGATTAATAGAACTTTTCTTTGGGCATATAAATTAAAAGTATGGGATGGCGAAGAGTAGTGAATATTTAGGTTTGAAATTTAAAACTGAATATTTGTTAATATATTTTAATTTCATTGCACGAAAGGTGTTCTGTGAGTAATGAAGAAATATTAACAATAGCCGGAAGTTTGACTCTCACACGCCTGCTTAAGTTTGATATCTTTTATTAATCAGCATCGAGGGCACCTGCTGAATTTATATATATATATATATATATCCATAACTCTACGTGTACTTTCCTGTTCAGGGCTGGCGTTTCGAAGGTGTCAAATTTGTTTCGAGGCAATGTGGGGAGGACAGACCTGGGAGGAGTACACGACCGAAAGAATGGCGTCTCGCAGCGCCGCCTGGCGCCTTCTAATAAATGCAGTCCTCCCGGCGAGAAGCTGATCGATAAGCAAACTGGACTTTCACTCTTTTAAAATAAACTAGCGCGATACTGCAGTATTTTGTAATGCCATCAACTCCATCAGAGTAACGTTTAATAGATGATGGACTCATACTGCAACAAGATAATGATCCAAAACACGCGGCAAAGCTAAATACACAATACTTTAATAAAAAGGGATCTCGCCCATTCCTTGAATCTCCAGAGCTGAACCTCATTGAAATTATGTAGAATGAACTAGTTTTGCAAAGTTAACTAAATTTACTTTCAAATACAGTTTATTAATCTTTTTGTTAAACACCTCAAACATATTTTTAACGACTTCTTCCCTGCATAAATTATTTGACAACATCGCATCCAGCAAAAAAAAAGGCTTTGTTTTGGGCAATCCGTGTATATTCGTCTAGTGAGATTTTTGAGAGATTATATTAGCGTTTCGAATGCTAACGCAGGTTTCTTTCCTCGCGAGGAAGTTGTGCAACCATAGTCAATTAATTTACAAAGTATATTACGCATTCGCGGTAGCCGATTTCTCTCAGCGAGGTTACGTTGATGATAAATGTTTACAAAGTATATTATTACATTTCGCAGACGATTTTATATATTCACGTATGCAAACTATGTCTTAGCGAAATAATATACACGCGCCACCATCAATCTCTTAACACCAATGAGATGTTACAGAAGTACACCTAAATTTACCTACTTACCTACCCTGAATGCCGTCCTACTGATTACGTGAGCAGTAAACTCCAACAGGAAGCTGAACCATGTACTTGGCTCCAACCGCTTTAAGGAACCCTGGAGGCAAGACGTCTTCCTTTGAGAAAATCATCGTTTTATCTGACATGACGTCATAATTCCAAAAACGGTTTAATCTGCTATTCGTGTAATATATTTAAAACTTATTTTCAAATTTAAAGTTAAAAATTAATTTACTAATAGGACATTTAAGTTTGCATTTATTGTTATTATTGCATTCGTTTATTTCAAAAGCATATAGGTATATAGATTTTTATTATTAACATGGCGAAATGGGATAGCGAAACAAACCAAAGTTACAGATGGATAGCAAGCAGCTTGTCGGCTGCTGGGATTCGCACAAAGGCTTCACAAAGCCGCTGAGGTTCTCACTTTGCGGTCGGTCAGGTCTGGTCTGGTCTGGTTCCAGACATTTAGATTCGCCGGCGTTATTCGACCAATATTTGAGCTGAACACCGTTCGCTGCTACAACGGTCGGGCAGCTGTTGAAAGCCACTCCCGCCCGATCGGATGCTTTCAGCGACGCCTTCCGGGCGTTTGACGCCCCGGGCCATTATTTCCCCCCTGCCGATCGAATCCGCTAGGCGTTCGAACCGTATCGCTGCGAGCGAAGTCCTTCGGTCGACCGCTTCACGCCCCTTCGATCGCTACGCGCAAAAGAATCTCGGCCTAAATGGCGCCCATGACACCGGCTATCATCTCGGAGAGTGACTGAGGAAGAGGGACTTGTCCAGTAATGCGGAATCTAGTTCGACTATGGTCCGACACGAAAAGCCAATCATGCAAGAACTTCTCGACTTCGTTCTCCGAAAAAAAAAGACTGTCCTCATTCGATCTTCAGTCGGAAAGCTTAGCTCCAAACCGTAACGAAGAAATAAAAAAAATCTGTTGTTAATCTCTCTCTCTCTCTCTCTCTCTAGAATGCCCGATTAGATCTCCAGAGACTAAATGTTCGTGCGCATGCGTAAACATGCACACTGCTGCAGATCCGCAGTGACGTCATCAGTGCGTTCAGCGCCACGGGCGGAATTGGGAGGCGGTCGTCAAATGGCCAGTCGTAGAGCAGGGGTAAGAGAAGGCAAACCTGCTGAACCGGGAAGCATCCTTAAAGCTTTGTGAGGGCCCAATAGGTTTTATTTACACTTTCTGAATGGGTGTTTACGAAAGCCGATTAACGCCGACAATGGCCAAACTCCGCGATGTCGTTGAAGACTTTTGTAGCTTTGGAGGTACTGTGATTCCTCATCCTCCTCCTCCTCCCCCCACACCACCCTTCACTTTACAGACTCGGTTGTATTGGTTACACGTTAAGGTGAAATAACGAGCGATGCTGTAGCTTTAATGAGCTACTGACCATTACCTGTATATATACTGCGAGAGTGACAAATTACAACGAATACCGACGCTTGGGGCGTCATCCCCTCCCCAGGTAAGTAGGCTGCTGGGACCGTGCAACGTCTTGCGGTGTCGGTTTGTCGTTCGAGCAAAGCAACTTAAAGGAGCTGTTTTAAAAAAGTTCGGTGATACATTTCGTGTACATAGCATTAGGGAAACACCTCAGCTCTTTTGGCAACCTCTCCAGTCCCCGAACATTTCTTGTTACGCCACAGATGCCGGCTCTGCCGGAGGGGAGGTCACTCGAATTACGGATCATCACGGGTTTTTCCAAACCACGATCCCCCCCACCCTCTTCCAACGCACCATAATAATTACAGGGCTCCTTTCCACCAACGATGGGGTTTAACTGCGCGGTCAATCCGCCACGATGTCATCTCCTTTTTTTTTCTTTTTTTTTTTTAAATCTCACTAAACCGCAATCTCCACGTCTGTTTATTGTGCCGGAAAAAAAAAAATCCTAGCTCGACTATCGCGATTAAGCTGGTCAGAAGTTAAAAACCAACACAAAAACAACCCGTTGGAGCGTACGTGATCGCGTTTATCACGACCGTATAGCTACATTGTCGAAGTGAGGATGAGCATGTAATAGCAGTCCGCCATATTACCCAGACAGGAAGAGAGGCTAGCTCGCCGGGCCGCTCACGTCACACGTGGCGTACCACTAGCGCCGCCCCGAGGAGATTCACGCTTTAAAAAAATTCTGCATTTGTTCAGATCATAAAGCCTCGCAAATAGAAACTTCGGGAAGTTACTGGTGGTGGGAGAGGTGGGAGGGAGGGAACTGCCGAGTTGTTAGCTGAGAACTCGGTTAAAGGATGTTCGCTCTGAAATCCAGCGGTGACTGTAGATTGGATTAGAACCGTAGTTTTAAACGTACGTACAAAAACAAATATACAGTGTCCTGCTGTAATAATTTGCCAACCCGATGTTATCACGGTAATTACTATGTTAAGAAATATGGGAAATAAAGACAGGCAACAAAGTGAAAAAAAAATACAGTTTTTACAGCAATACTTGGTCAAGTCTTTGCTCGGTATCTGATCTATGATCTCCCGTATCCGTGTGAGATCCTCATATATATATTTTGATATTAGCGGGACGTGGACAGGCTGTTCTCAACTGACAGTCTGGCTACTCCCGCAGCTGCTCGATTGAGATCATATCAAGAATTTTGGAGGTGCCTAGGAAAGAAGCTGAATGCCTTGACTTCTATTCCAGGCTAGAGGGCCGTATATCGCCGTCCCTCTGACGTATGCGCCTTGATAGTATAATTAGGAGGTCTTTACCCAATAAAATTGGGACATCTGTCGACAATACTTCAATGTTTGTCTTCCTATCAGGCCACACCGCAGCCAGTACTATCGGTCTTCTGCCGCTAAACGAATTCTTCTGAAGAATGGAATTCTGAGCAGGTCCCATATGTTCTCGCTGAGGAATTTACGTCCGTCCACCAGCAAAGCCTCGCGTTACACCTGGGTTCGTCAGAAAAGGCGCATCCGCCATGATGGATATCTTCTCGGCCCAAATCCCGACGTTATCTCGCTAAGAGGGGGTTCATGAAGTAGAAATCTGACCCTCCCCCCTGGGGGGCAAGAAATGTCGGCAACAAATACGAGAAGTCGTTAGCAATTTCTGGCACTAGTTTGTCTTCCTCTAACACCACTAACGCCTTCGGTGGTTGGAAAAAAAAAAGCTAAATATAGATTTTAGGGGGTTCCCCCCTTTTTTAGCTTTACATGGCGGGGATTAAAGATGGCGTAAAAATTAACTTTCAAATCAGAGGTTGCCGCTGGTCGGCAGGGTTAGGGGACGAGTTTCACATTCTTTGGCTACAGAAATCAGATCGCAACATCCATTGCAATCTCTTCGCTTCGATCCACCTTCAAATAGGCTCCGGACATGCGATGTAACAATTCCTAATTATGCTTCTGTCTGCAAATTCCCCTTAGAAAACTCATAGGAAACGAGATTTTTTTTGTAGAATTTTTAACGTTATGATAAAAAATCATTTGAAGAAAGACATACAAATTCTTTTTATACCCAAGCTGCACATTTTACCGTCTAAGGTGGTGTGGATACTTTGAATCAGGCTCCGTGGATTCGGCAATATTTTTAAGGTAAATGAGACAGCTTTAATAAAGCCAAACCCCCTTTTTTTTTTTATTCCTCTTTTCGGAAAAATATATAACTGGATTTTTATTATCTTAAAAGAAAAGAAAGAAGAAATCGTCTGTCATCTATGCGCGCAATACCAAAGCTGACATTTTAAATTCGTGGTAATAGGCATCCAGTCCAAACGGGGGGAAGAATCGAGCTCCAGCCAATGAAGTTCCAGGGCTCGCTGAGAGGGGGAGTCACCATCCCCTTTTTTCCCACAGCCCAAAGAGTTGACAGAAAACTATCAGTCTCTCGTTACAAATGTCAAATATTAAATCGAAGTGTTTTTTTGTTGTTGTTGCTTTTACGCTGTTTATTTTTGCAGTGAAGTTTAACCTTTTAGAGTTCGTGGGACGGAGATATATCGTAGACAGATCGAGATACCCTCGGACCAGGGCGGACGGAGTCGGGATGTAGCAGGGGAGGGGGCGGGTCACGTGTTGGCGTCGGCTTGGAAACCCGACTGCCTGTATGGGAAAATATTGGGAAACTACGAATATATTTGGATGATAATAATATTGTCCGAAGAAGAACAACCGCAAGATGAGTTTTAAGCTATTTCAGGGGCGTAGAGCCCCGAATGACATCGATTGTCGATTTCAGTATCTCGTGGCCAGGTGAGCGAAACTTCTCGACATTTTAACTTGTTATTAAACCCGAAATTAAACCGATCGCGACCGGATCGGGGTCCTCGCGCGAAGGTTTGCTCTCCGCGACCTCGTCTGAATCCGCTGGTTCGAGGATAGGGCCTCGTGCGCGTGGTGGTGATGGCGCCGATGGCGAAAGTCGAGCCCGGAATTCACAAAGCGAACGAAGTAAACAAACAACGTGCCCAGGGGAAGGGGGTAAAACAATATGGAAGAAAGCGATTATAAGCGGGTAGGAACGCCTCGTCGAAACTCCAAAGGGCGCGAGGAATCGGGGTCACTAGACGTGGTTTATGTTTATTGTTAAAAGAACAACAACAGCAGCAAAGAGCTTCGAGGTTATTGTTCCAGCAGTTACACTCTTCTCCGAGAGTAATAAGTCTGTCCTCGGAGTCGAGCGTTAATGGGTAAAACCGGCGAATACCGCTGCTCTGAAAACTTTGAACTTCAAATATTCGGGAAGGAAACCTACAGAAAACTCCATTGTCCAGAATATATCGGCTGGACAAATTAGACAAAGCTCAGAAATCAGGTTGCCATTACTAGGGTTTAGCCGAAGTGAATGGCGAGCGCTCCCTGCTGAATCATTGAAACGCTAGCGCCATCTGGTGTTGGTTACGTTCAGAAATGAACCGCGTGCAGTGTCCTTTGAGACCCCTTTTTTAAATTAAAACTTCTACCACCCCTTAAAAAAAAATATCTATTTTGTACGTGACAAGAGGTTTCTGTTTGCTCTCTTGAAAGTCATATTTCTGTTCCGAGAGAAAAACTGAACATTGTTATTTGACGATTATTATCATTATAAGTTGTTGGATCAGCTGAAAATATAAGTTCCAGTTTACAATTGCTAAACTTATTGTGTAGATTAAGAAATTGGAGTATGTGCATATTTTAAGGGTATAAATAAGAAATCGGAATTTAAAAGACCGAACTAAGGCGAGTTTGACGAAGAAACGTTTGATTTATTAGAGGCAGCCATTTTTTTTTCCCTTTTTTATCACCACATCATTAGCGCCATTTTAAGTGGCGATGTCATCACGTAGTCTGGAAATATCTCTGTCTGATCTGGACCCGTCACTTTTAATATCTCCTTTCCTTCGAGAGCTTTCAACAAAGGGCGAACAACATCTGTCTTCCGCTAATCACGAACGCATGTGCCTTCCTATCAAACTTGTAGGCTACTGATAAACCGAGTTAATAAATAGACGCCGTTCGTCGTGATTAATTCGACTTTAAGCCACCCGAAACATTTAATAAGATATATACGTGCGTGTGATCATAAGAAATACAGACCTATCTATAAGTATATTAATGTAGTTCGATTTTACGCACTTGAATTTCTGTTTATGGGCAATAATGTATTTTATTAAATATAAAGTCAAATCTCAATATAAGTTAGAGACAGTTTTCAGTATTTGTTCCAGTAATCCATCCGTACTGAGCCGGGTTTCCTGTCTCTGTTTTTGACACTACCGGTCTGTTAGATCATACTTACGACCGCGACAAGAGATCAGTCTATACTGTGTCCAAGGGTGGACATAGCTTCGAGCGACGCCATTAGCTTCGTGGGGTGCGACATCCGCTAAGAAGGGTGGGGTAAAAAAAGACTGAGCGTACGTTTCTCTTAAAAAAAAAACAAAAAAAAACAAATTATTTTTTTTTAAAAAAAAATCTTAACATTTAACTTAACTTAGGCAGCTAAATCGCGAACACGTGAGCAGAAATTCATCCGGATATTTCTCGAGAAGGGTCCATCATCGACAGGGGGGGGGTGCGCCCGCCGCCGGATGGAGACCGGCTCCCGGTTGTAATTGCGTGACTTCGGCGACATTTGTCGGGAAGACATCTAAAGGTTAACGTTGATTTCAGCCGCATGTTTTTTTACTGCGGCGTAGACGTCAGTCGTCGGCTGGCGGGTTAGGGAAAGGTAATTCGTTATGGCTCGGTAGATCCCGTAACGTTCTCCTCTCTCCCCACCAACCACCACCTCTCGCCATTGTAAACCCTCCCAACATTTTTTATCTTTCTTAACCGATAAAATACTGGGTGACACTTTAATTACAGCATAAACATACATGGGCAAATTGTAGACTCCTCTTCTTTGAACTATAAAATGACGGCCGCTATCTCTTCCAGACTTTAAGTATTAATAAATATTAAAGAAGTTGGAAAAAAGAATCCGGGGATGCTTTAATTTTTCAAGAAATCAGGTGATGAAGTAAACGGTAGAATGTCTGTGTGCCTACCTTGTTTAAGATTTCACTCGTGAGTTACCATACTTGACAAGATGAATTCGTTAGTCTCGACCGCTTGTCGTCGCTGCATAGCGCAAGATGCATATAACAACTACCGGAAGTCGATAGAAGTTATATATGAAAAGACCGTGAACTTCCGGGAATTGGTTTGAAGAAACCAATGAAAGACCCTAGAAGAAATGTTTCTGATTTTGGAGAGGAAGGAAAGGAGGAAGATCAGAAACCTCAGGTTACGCCGAGACGATAAATCCAATCAACAACAGATGAAGCTCAGTAACCATAACCAGCCTTTTGATGCATCAGTTGGCACCGATGCTCAACGGAAAATGTGGAGAAGAAGGCTATAAACGTCAGCCTACAATTAGCTCATGTCCACACCGGATCACTGTTGAACTCTCGTCGACAGCGTCTAGAAAGATCCGTGTCCTGTGCTAATATCCAGCTTATTTCTGGAGAAATCGCAGACTTCTGGGAAATTCCTCGCGAGAATCCATAGCTCTAAGGTGAATTGTAATTCTAATCTTTTAACACGTCAGCCATCAATATCCCGTCAAACTCATTTCCGTTTCGCCAATTACGATGTGTAGCGCAGCACATCCATTTACCACGTCCGCAATAAAATCATCTTCTTCACATTCCATCTTCAGAAAGAGATGGGAAAAGAACAAAAAACAATAATAAAATCCTTAAGTTTCGACTTTGTGCTAAATCGTTTCACCTATACAGAAAAATGTCTTGTGCGTTATTCTTCGGAAATGATTAATTTCGATTAGATAATTCGTCGCAGTAAGAAATAAGCGGAACTTTTTTTGTATTACGGAAAAAGAAATTAAGTTGTTTGAAACCTTCCTTGATTTATTTAATTTTGTGAGTTAAAAATTTGTTAACCAAAATTTTCCACGCAATGCTGCACACCATTTTTAAAAATGGTAACTATTTATTTCACACACCCCAAACATTAACAGTAAAGATTATCTCCCTTCTCTGCACATTTCTAAAGTCCAGTAACTCTGTAACAATTCCAAAAAATACTATTTATTTTTATGCTAACCATCTGTTCGATTATAATTGTTAACGTTCTTTTAAGGGAATCATTTTCATATTTTCATTTTAAATATTTAATTATTTAAAATTATGTTTAAACTTTTATGTTATTGCGGCCATCGAGGAAAAGCCGAAGACGTTTGGTACCGCACCAAGGCGGCATTCGTCGCGAGGACCAATCGATACGCTAAACTTCTCCAAAGGTTCTTTTTCGCCAGTAGGAGGGGATTCTTTTCTTCTACTGTCGACGGAAGATGGCGCGAGCTGTCACACCGGGGCAAAGGGCGGCAGGCCCTTCAGTGGGGCCCTAATGAACCCGACTGGAGCGCATCAGGCTGATAGGAAACTGCAATTAAAACGTCCCACGCCTAGCCAACGTAAACTTCGCTAATCTACGGTGAACCATGAACCGGGCTGATACACAACCCAATCGATCGCCGCCTAATCAAATCAATTGGTCGCGAAATGCTCAAGAGTGGCTGCCTGGAGAACCCAGTCCGTTGGACGTTGGTACCTTCGCGTGTACATGACAAACTGTCTCGCCATGATACGCCTGCTGCCAGCTGTCAGATTATTCCGGTAGCTACCGCGTATATCGGGAAACGCGAACACTCGGCTTTAAAATATCAGCCGTCCATTTTTAGCTGCCGAACCGAGCGAGTTTAGGTTTTGAACAAAGCAACAAAAAAAAAAATGAAATAGTCGCTTCAATTCCCGTGAAAAGACGTTCGATTCGGAAACGAATTCTGCATATCTAATTACAACTACGAGATTAACGAAGTCTTAAAGTAAAGCTGGGAAACCCATTCGCGGATTCATTTTCGTATTTAAAAAAAAAAATGTCCTCTTAAGTGAAATGCTAAACCAAAATGATATCGAGATCGTATGAATTACAATCTCCCCACCCGCGTTTCACTTAAGGCTTTAAATCCCACTATTCAATTTTATAAAAGAATGCTAGTCCTCGAGCAGAACCCAGAACTTGCAACGGTACAGTTGCCTTGGCAACTCCACAATTTGTGCCTATAGAATGCGCAGAAGGTTTTGTATGGGACTGTCACTCACTGGAAGAGAAGGGGAACGAAGTAAATCCGTTTCTACAATTCCGAGTGGAATTGCATCGAATGAAATGAAGTATTTTATCACACGCAAAATGGAAAATTAGAAAGAAAAACAAAATTTAAAAAAAAAAAAAATTGTATTTTATTCAATCGATGGCTTTAATTCCGATGTCGAACTATAATTTAACTTTACGAATTAAAGAAACGCGAAGAAACCTTAGACCTTACCGGGGCGGGGACGATTTTCCGTTTTCCCCTGTTCCATTCCCTCTGTTTGTCTTTTTCCTTCTTTTTTTTAAAATCCATTTTTTGAAAACGAAATTAATTAAATGCTGTGTTTAAACAAAAACTGTCGGTGAAGATAGATACTGAACATTGTTTTCAAATTGCAATCATGAGGAATTGTCCTCATCTCCATTTCCTTTATGTGTGTGTGTGGCGCCTACGTTAAAACATTCGGAGTAATACATCGATGGCTGTCCAATATATCGAAAAACAGCAGGAGATTTCGGTTGTCCATTCCCGTATTTCGAACGACATCATATCTGACCCGACTGTACATCATTCTTGTCCAGAATGTCTCGCCCACGGCATGAGTTTCATAAAACGAACGCTGTTGGATAGGAGTAAATATTCCAGAGCAGCTTTATATTGGTATTTGTGTTAACTTTGGTTGGCCGCTTTATTAGAACCTTATATGTGCAGTACATGATAACAGGTTCTGCCACATCCCTCCCTCCAATAACAGCCGTGTTCACAAGGTGCTGGAAGGTGACCTGGCAAATTTTTTGCCGTTCAGTGATTAATATTGTACTTTATTCATGAGGTTAGCAGAGGATCGCATAGCGATTGAGCCTTTGAACTTCGTTCTACAGATGCTCGACTGGATTGTGCTGTTCATGGGAAATGCCCGAAATTTCTGTCACATATCTGGAACCATGAACGCTCTATGTAATCACGGTGGACGAGAGCATTGACGTCTCTGAAGCAACCGTCTCCGACAGGATACACGTGAAACATCGCCGGCTGCAGAAAAGGATGCTAACATAAGCTTAAGCGTTCATTCACCCTTTCAGAGAGATCTAAGGGGCACAGTTTATGCCGGAAAAAAATATGCTCTCACCACCAGATGGCTGGACAGTTAGGACCGCTCGAGAAAGCTCACGTGATTCGTGCGGCTTCCTCTATCTGAGCCCAAAAAGGATGAAGCGTGACTCGTCAGACCGCATAACTTTTAGTCGATATCTGCGCTTCTTAGACCACACGAGACGTCTTTCCATGTTGGCGTGGTTTATTCAACGGCTCGCCACTTCCTTAGTCCAGTTGTCGCGACATTCTTCGTAATGTACGGCGGCAGATGGACGTGGATCGGCCTCGGTCGAGTGCCTTTGTCAGTTGGTCTATTGTCTAACGACGGCCTAACTCTACTACCCCGTCTCTCCTTCTGTCGTTACGTGTTTGTGGCCCACAATTCCACTTTGCGGCAGTCGTCTTTTGTTTTTTTTAGCTTTTACCATTGCACACACACAGAGAGACACACACAAATACAGAGACAGACAGACACACACACAACCGACAAACGTTTACATAAACTTTTCACGCTGAACGCGTCAACTTCCTGGTTTGGTCCACTCTGAGTTAACAGGTGCTTTGGCATCTACCCTTTCTGTTATCCGAAGTGGCTGCTCGGATCGGAACTTGCTGCTGCGGCTGCGGCCAGATCCACTATAGACTCTGCTAAAGAAATGTTTCCCGTGATTCCTAGACGCGTGTAAAAAGTCATTTATTTAAGAATCTACACAAATCTTTCCCCTTGAAAATCCCAGCAACTTTAAACTCATCGCTACAACAACAACAACAAAAAAAGCAACTTCGGGCAAAACTGGGCAACTAGAACCTTTTTTCTTCATGAGAGAAACAAAGGGAAACTAATCGATCTCCCCTTATTTAACGTGCATGGCTACCATATTCAGCCTCTGCGACGTCATCCCTACCTGAACTGCTGCTGGAAGATCCACCGTCAGCTTCTAGCTAAAGATAAGGTCCTGTCGCATTAGGGGTATGTCTTGGATCTTTATCATCTTGCGTGAACTCAGAAACGATGAGCCTGCCGTCAGATGGAATTAATGCATGTCGTTTGCTTGCGAAACCGTTCTCCAGATCCAATCAAGGCTCCAGATCCCCCGCTACGATATTTTTATCTCCTCCTCCTCCTCCGAGAGCCAATAGTGATCAGATTATCCAAAGTTTGGTTAATCTGTAAAAATGACCCCTCATATCCCCGCTCTCGTTTCTGTTTGGCTGTAATCTACTTAAATCCTTCAGCTGGGTTTCCTTTACGGGAGAATAGTTTATTAGCGGACACAAACAGGTCCCTAGCGATGACACTAACTCCTCCACCTGATCAGGCGCTCCCTCGTCTGTTTTCCGACGACGACGCCCTTAAATACCGCTACCACACTCTGGCGCAAGCATTTTTCTTTGCAGGCCCTTTGTGGATTACCCACAGAACCGGCTTTTCAGCCTTTCGAGAACTCCGCACGCGGTATTAGCATAAGTGCTTCATCCTTTATCCTTCTGAATCGTTATGTCCGTGGGAGTGTCACGTGGTGTTTAACCTTACCGACACTGCGACGCGGCACGGACGTGTTGGCAGACAGAAAACCGTCGGGCCATCATCTTTGTCTCGTTTGTCGTACAGTGTGTGTGTGTGTTTGTGTGGTGTGTGTGTGTTTACATGGCTTAGTCAAGGTGACGAGATTGCAGAGAAACAGCGAGTACATATTTGATAAAGATACCGATCCGTCACGTTCATCCGACTGAACTTGCAGAACGGTGAGGCGACGACATTCGTGACCAGAGGCAAACGAGACTTCCACGGCTCGCCAAGCCGGAGCGGAAACTCGGTTCGACCAGAGCCGCCCCGGTCAGCTGACGGGCCCTGTGCGGTAGACTGTCACCGGGCGGAAGTGGGTCAGGGCCCTTTAAGACGCGGCGGGCAGCAGCGCCCCGAGACTCAGAACAACAAGGGGGCGCAACCAGTGACATTTTCAGACTTTCTTCACGAATTCACCATCGGGTGTTCCACCAGATAGAATCTGCAGCCGTTAAAATGTAAGCAAGGCTATGAAATTATACCCGTTGCCCCTTTGTTCGTGTCTATCCAGCGGTGCGGGTAGTTTACGGATATAAGGTGTCGTACACCCTGTCCCTGTCGTTGCCACGGAGGACGCGTGTGTGTTATTAGCCCACATCGCCAGCAATGAGTTTGCCAATATTAGCCGTTACCCGTCCACTTTCGTGTCATTAAATTACTGTTTCACATATTGTACTATTTAAGAATTATTCAGCAGTAATACGCCGGAGTTCTTCATCTTCTGACCGTGAAATCTGTTTTGAATGCGGTACGACTTGCAAGGGGTAGAGAACTGTAACCAGGATATCTATATCAGCCGGGCAAGGAAATGGTTTTATCAGTCGCATATTACTTTACTAAACTTGGAGGCGATACGGATAAAAGGGTCCGGCTTAGCGTACAGCGAGACAAAGGGACTGAATAGAATCCATGTAAGAGAGGACGATTGTGAGATGCCATTAGTTAGGTCAACTCCATCTGGTAAACAAAGTATCTGGTATCTGAATTGAACTTATTTGTACCAGGAGAAATCTTAATATCTGCACATCTTTTATTTACTTTAATTTTGCACATTAAACCTCGCACAAAACTAATATTTTTTGGCAGTTGGGAGGGGAGAGGTTATTTGGGTTGATTATGGTCGAGTTACCGCTGGACAAAAGTCGTCTTCACTTTATCCTTAATGACTGACGTAAAGAACCCAAACGGGTCGAGGCTGAGATACGACGTTTACTTGGAGTTAAATTTGACAGATGGGTAGATGTCACGTTAACTCGATCTTTTGAGTTCTTCACGCCAACCGGTGCCACTGGCCTCCACGCTTACCTGGGTTCGGTGAACTTTAGATGTTTGTAGACGGTGACACTTTAATTTTTCCAGCCGTTATCAATACTAGGGGCCATAAACGAGTAACTATTGCGCTCTGGCAGAGTCGGACACCTGGTGCTAAGCGTCGAGCTTAGGATACGTCCCAGCAAAAAAACGAAATAAGGCCTCGCAGATTTAACGACCACCAGTCTCTTCTTCTGCTCACCACCGAGTCGCACAACTTCTAGGTGTTCTTTTCGTAATCCACGATGGATTTCCGGGATAAACTAACGTATGGTGAGATATGAGAGAGAGAGAGAGAGAAAGAGAGAGAGAGAGAGAGAGAGATAGAGAGAAAGAGAGAGAGAGAGAGAGAGAGAGAGAGAGAGCGAGAGAGCGAGAGAGAGAGAGAGATGAGATAGATATGGAGAGCGAATGAGATATCGACTTTCGCTCTATGAATCGGAGGAGATATATGAGAGATCGCGAGCTATCTCTAGATCGATCTCGCGCTCTCTAGCTCCCTCTCTCGCTCCCCTCTCCTTCCGCGCCATTCTTTCATCGTGGTGAGATGTCAATTTTCCTATCTCAATTTTCCTATCTGGCTGATGGCGCAGCTAGCAATCATCCCTGGCTTTCTTATCGGCTCTGTTTGTTGGCGGCTGGAGTGCGGGAGGAAGCTAGCAGTTTCTGCAGCAGACGCCGCGGTGATTGAGAACGTTCCGTCGTTTTGTTTGTTTCCATCATATCGATTTAAAGGAGAAAACTGATCGGTCGGTCTAAGCATCTACGCTTTCGGATTTTTTTTCCTCTCCCGAGCTGTGACGTCACTGACGGCACCCTCCCTCACGCGCGAATAACTCAAGGAAGCCAAACTGTTTCGATTTTATGTCTTCCTAGAGAAAGTTTGCGTTTTATTTTATTTCCAACAACAACCAAAAATGTCGGTGTCAATTAAACAATAGTTGTTTGTTTGTTTGTCCCCCCCCGATTCTCCCAACGGCCTCTTTGTGTGCGAGGGTATAATTTACTACTCCTTATCTAGACAAAACGTCGGTTCTGCGCCACCTGTCGGGACGGACCCCGACGCAGTAATCACACCCGCGACCGAGCGCACGTGACTTGGGGCCTGCCTGCGACCGAGAACGGCCCCCTTTTGACAAGCATCTCAGCCTTCGTTGCCGCGCCATTGTCGAACCCATCGGCTTTCGCGATCTGGAAAGGCGGCTCGCCGCTGTACATCTCTTCGAATAACGCCCACCTGGCGGCCAACCTTGGCAGAGTTCGGGTTCCTCTTCCGCAAGTGGTCTCGTCATACCCGCACAGCCGTCAACCCCGTAAAATCCGAACCGGCTCGGGTCCAAGATCGGGATGGAAAGCTAATGACAATTGTGTTTGTTATTAGTGGACGAAGACCAGTTTGGGGCGCTTGCTTCCTATAGGGCGATGCGGAATGCCAAAGTGAGCTTCTATTTTTTCCTCTCCCGAATGAATAAATTCCAACAACAAACGATTCTGATTAATTTATCCGTCACTTGGCGCTAAAATATTCTTCGCTGCCTACCCCCCGACAGGGGTCGCCAGAGTATACCTTTGCCCAGGGTAATCTATTTGCGTCAAGTGCGTCAACGACCGGCATCCGTCTTGTCACTTCGCCGAGATATACTCCTCAGCTCTCGAGAGTTACCCTTGAAGAATTCTAGGCACACAAACAAGTGAACAAGTAGATAAATGGAAATGGAAAGGTTACCTATTTCTTTCAGTTAAAATCCTTCTTAAATGAAATATAAAGGTTTTCCTTTATACAACCAACAGTTAATTATTACTATAATTAGTTAAGGTAAAAGTATACTTCCTGTAAATGTCTTCAGAATTTCAAAAAGAACAGGAAGCGGATAAATTGAGCGAAATTCATTATTTTTATAATAAATTCCTGACTTGTGAGAAGCATAAAGCAAGTTTATGAATGAATTCAACTTTAATCTGTAATAAACTAACTGTTATAAATGACTTTAAAAATACGCTAAATGTGAATGTCAGTTAATTAGAAAGGTTTCGATAAGTGGCATTCACCTTCATGACATCTTCCATTATTTTATAACATCTACACCGGTGAAGCAAAAATTAAAAAAAAAAAAAAAACATTTTCTTTACAAAATATTAATATACAATAATCAGGGAAAGTAAAGTAAAATTTCTTTTCTCAGAATTTCTTATTACGTAACCATCAAGAATTCTTTGATTTTCCAGTGTGTGTGTGTGTGTGTGAGCGTCGGTTAAAATTTAAAATACTTTAGACAGGATTTGCGCTGTTTACATCTTATACCTCAGGCATCTAGCTTTCTCTTTTTTTGTTCTTCGAAATAAGCAGATCACATGACCTAACCGGATAGATACGTTGAAACTTAGAAATGTTAGAAAGGAGAACTGTTCAGCTGCATATTATAGACAACAGACAAGATTTGTGACACATCTTCTTTAGCTGTTCTTGCTAATAAATAATATACTAATATAGTAAATAAATATATAAATGAAAGCAATTAGTTAAAGTATCGGTTATAACCGCTTTTTATGATGGCACAATTTGTCGGAAATTAAGCGAAGAGTTCCCACAATGCATCTGAAACGGAAGCTATCGAACGTTCGCGAGAGATGCTTTAATTCTGAGTCACCTCATTGGAATTCTTTTCGGTTACGGTGCCTCTCTCTCGCTCCTCTCTCTCTCTCTCTCTCTCCTCTCCTCTCTCTTCCTCTCTCTCTCGCTCTCTCTCTCTCTCTCTCGCTCTCAGGGAGGTTGCACTTTCAGTTTAATATACTTCCACGTAGTTTTGTTAATGAAAGAATGCAGTAATCGTTTAGGGAAGATGTAAACAGGTCAGCAGTATGTCTCCGTTCGCTCTCTATTAACCTGTTATTCACAAACTTAGGTGTTTTAATGAAGTCTAAGCCAACCATATCTGCTCAGTTTTTCTTTATCAGCCATCTCAGTTACATTATTTGAAAATTGCAAAAGTTAATTAGAAAGGTCTCGCGCCTCTGCCGACCAGAATTACCCGCGTGCTTTCCTGCCATTAATGTCACTCCGCGCGCGAGGGCTTCCCGCCTAATTCGCCCAGATAGAAGCAGACGAGACAAGAGGCTTCTTGTTCGACTACTCTGAACTAAACACGGGCTGCCCGGGGGCTGGGGGGAGGGAAGAGAAGATTCCTCAATTAAAAAACATAAAGCTGACATATCTTTTGGGTTTTGAGCGACTACAAATGCCTTCTCCATGTTTCCCAATCAGTCTCCTCACCACGGATCCAATCCTCTTGAAATATAGACGCCATGAACGACATATTAACGCCATCATTATTAAAAAAAAAAAAAATTATTCCACAAATAATCGAGATGAATAATTTTAACATATCCAAGATACTGAAATTACTAGTAACAAATGATCAAATGCATTAAAAACTAACTAATTATATATTTTCCGTTTTGATGCTTCAGGAAACGCCATCTTGCGTTTGTAAACTCTCTTGAAGTGAGAGTAGAAGCAGTAGTGGTGTCAGATCTCTACTCTGTAACATTCTTAACTCAGAATGGAGTCACCTCGTTAGTCCACAAAACAACCCCTTTTTTTAAAATAAAAAATGTACAATTTATTTTACACTCCTCCCAAAGAATAAACAACAAGCGTTTGGAACCACGTGGTACAGACTTGTGGTTCATGTCCTGGTGAAATGCGTTTGCGAGATGAATTTAAACTCCTCATTTATAAAATCGAATTTCAGCAGTTAAGTTAAGTTAGGTTCGTTTGGCGAAGACAAGATGGCTGTCTGATACGAGCATGAAAATGCCAACGAAGCCAGTCAAAAGATGATCACAGACAGCAGATTGGCGTTGGAAGAAAAGGGTTTAAAGCGTGTGTGACCACGCTGGCATCAACACAGTCTTGTGCACGTCTTGGTGCCGACCAGATCGGGCGAACTACGTAGCTGTCGTTGTAGAATATTGCGCCATTGCTCAGCCAGGGAGGTCCACTTTCAGCCGATCAAGAGACTTGGAGCAGATCACAAAGACGCCTCCACAGGATGTTCCAAACAAGTTGAATTGGATTTAAGTCTGAGATTGTGCAGGCCACATGTGATCCAGGAATGCAGCATTGACAAGACGTCCATGGTGCAGACGAGCATTTCCATCCATAAAGGTGGAGTTGGGACCTTGCCGTTGGGCCAGAGAGACGACTAACAGGAAATGCTGACACCAGTCATGGCAACCCTCTCAATGATAACAAGATCAATTCTTCGACCAACTTAAATGCTAGCCAGTAACATGAAGACACTCCAGCTCCATCATATCAATCATGATGGGTAATGATGCAGTTAAAAAATCGTTCCCTAACCTCTCTTCAAACCAAGGCTCGTCCATCTTTTATGCACTACAGAATCTAGCCTAGTTAGTGAAACAAACATGGCGTCAAAGGTTCAACCTCTGGTTGTGATGTTGGGTCGACTAATGCGTAGTTGTCAATGGCGGCGTATTAGGGAGACAGATAGATGATGTCAGTGCTATTTTAGATCACGCATCACCAGCATGGAGCCTGTTGCGGTTTCGAGAATCTATGATTGGTTGTTCTTTGAAGGTCGTGTTTCTTTTGAGGGGGTTGACACGATAGCCATCT